>JXSR01S019558.1:20928-38096 GCA_000969725.1 Ophiothrix spiculata | reverse complement strand
TCTAGTCAATCCAGCCTGGACCTCGCAAGCAAACGCAAAGCTTGCGCCTACGTCGCTTGCTTGTGAGGTCCATCTAGATGGACTAGTCTGGTCAGAATCTGATGATGAAGTATGAGTAAGCTTAAGTATACGGGAATTCTGAGTCCTCAGTCCAGCTCCGAATCCAATGCGGTCTGGTCGGAATGTGATGATAGGCTAGATAAAAACCTAACCTGGAAGTGTTGTTGAAACCCGTAACCGATACGATATCATTCGTCATGCAAATTCGTCAACTCTCTGGTATGGTAAGTCGTGCTCAAAGAAGTTTGCCAACATAGTTTGTCATGCCTACATAATAGTTTGTCTTGACTTTGGCTCGTGACAATGTGCATTTGTCAATTAACGAAAAGTACATTTGTCAATCGTTCAAATTCGTCCTTCATAGATGTGTAATTCGTACAGTTACAAAAATAGTTTGTCCTGCATTTGTTTTCGTTTGTCATGCGTCCGCAAATATCGTCAAGCGACGAATAAGGGTAAATTCACTTGCATGACTAATTAATAACCCCTGTTTGACGACTTTTCCACCACGTTTGACGAAATAATGTTTTCAGTGTAGGAATCGAGTCCTGTTTTGCCTGTTTTCGGCCAGTGAAGCGATTTCGCGCCAGTCAAGCGGAGGGCATGGAGAATTAAGCGAAGTAGGCGATTCAGTGTTTTACAAACATCGGTATTTTTCTGAAAAGGCTCAATTCGTGAAATGAATAGAATTTGGCTACCATAGGAGCCAAATCTGTGACATTGTGATCGAATTTTCACGAATTTAGTCGTTCAGTGAGCAATAACAATGATTTTCTCAGCCACCCCAGCCCCCCAAAAAATCTACCCTCTGTGAATTAATAAAATTATTCTCACCTGTGATCATTCCAAATATTATAGAAAGACTAACAAATACTCCAGAAATACGTATCCAAAACATTCTTTTCCCTCAAATCTTGGAGATTCAATGTCTGTCAAATATTGATATGAAAATGACGAGACCACAATCAAAGCACCCTTGACTAGAACTGCATATTTGATGAATGTAGACAAAGATATGCAAGTACATAATATTAACTTATACAAGAAATTAATGTTACTATTTCTGAAAAGAAGAAACATATCAAAAAATCATTAGTTTGTTTCTATTGCACAACAACAACATTGGACTAGGAAGGGGTTCAATTATGTTGAGAGAAAAACAAATAAACTAAACTCATTACCAGGTCTATTACGATAGTTTTGCACACAAATGACTTAGTCTCTGAAGCGATTTGTTCTTTAATGTTTCCATAGTGCTGCAATGGAAACCTTCAGTAAAGACGATAAATATTTTTTAAGTTATTTGTGTGCAAATCTATCGAAGTAGACGACTAATGGACAATAGAGATGATCAATACCACGCTTGGATGAGTCCATTGACATCTTAAAGTAAACATAGATGAAAAATCATTCATCGTTTAACGTCCGCTCCGGTAGTTAAGTGGAAAGATGACCGACTTTGAATACGCGCGTCCCGGGTTCGATTCTTATTACGTTCCTTTTTTCGTTTTTTTTTATAAGTTAAAATGTGGGGTCAAAGAACCTAAAAAATGAGTTTAGATAAAATCTAGAAAAAAAATGGATTTTTTTTCTTGTAAAATGGCGTTTTTGTTCAAAATTCTCCATAGACTAGTACACAAATCTTGGATTTGAAAACCCCGCATTTAAAAAATGCAATGTAGAATCTACTTTAAACATGGTCAGAATGTTGATTACATGCTAAAGATTAGAATTTCAACTTTAAAAGTTTTACCCCCAAAAGAAAAAAACGCATCTCCATATAAAAATTTAACACCGAGTTTTATAAAAATCGATAATAACTTTTTAGAGATATGTACAAAATGGATAAAATTTATAGGTTTTATTAGGTGAAGGTGTGGCATATATAGAAAACAAAAAAAATTATTATATGGTTTCATTGTAAAATCAAGAAAATAAAGGTAAGGGTAACCACGTTAAATCTCTATAATCTTCTTTAGGCTTTCACCAAGGAAACCCAGGTTGGTACTTGGTAATGAAGCTTATTCTCAACTGCATGCATGGGAACCAAAATGTTTATGGTTCAATCAATCAATGATACACTGGTACTTGCATAACATGCATACCCAATGAAGGAGTCTATTCGTACAGGGGACCCACGGCTTTACGTGACTGTCCGACCATGGAGCAAGTAGATTAAAGTTTCTTGCCCAAGGAAACAAGGAGACGAAAAGTACCCGGCCCGGGGCTCGAACCCACAATCTCTGTATTACGAGACCCGTGCTCTAACCGCTTGGCCACGCTCCCTCATAAATAGGTCATAATGATGTTGAATTTCCTGGAATATTTTTGCTCCTATTTCAACTTGTGAACTTACTTTTAACTAATTGACCTTGGCCATTTAAATACATTTTTTGAGGTTAACCGTTAGGTACAATTGCTTCTTGCCTAGTCTTCAGCCCGCTCTTCAGAGGCAAAATAATATATACATCCCTGAGGATGAGGCTGTTATGTAAATTCATCACAATGTAATATGGGTATCGATTATTTTGCATTTTATGATATACTATATTAACATAATGTGTATAGGAAATTTTGTTTTTTTAAAGATACATCCCTTAACTTGATATATCCCTTGAAAAAATCAAGTACAATTCTAGTACACATTCCCGAGGTGCACATTTGGAACACAGATTCGAGTACAATTTAAGTACAATTCGAACACAATTTAAGTACAATTCGAGTACAAGAATGTGTACTCGAATTGTACTTAAATTGTACTCAATTTTATGTTCCAAATTTGCACCTCAGGAATGTGTACTAGAACTGTACTTGATTTTTTCCAGGGTATTAAACTTAATTAAGCGCAAAATGCTAGTTTTAATTGGCATACTTTGCAGTTTGCAAGTGCTCGTGCATCAACATATACCGTATTCATTCCAATAACCGCCCATGCTCCAATAAGCGCCCACCAAAGTTTCTTGGGTGAAACTAGGTACCAATAAGTTGCACTCAGACTCAGAGAGTTCTTACCATGCATTTGAGGTGATAAACTCCAACAAAATATATCTTTATGTTCATTTTGTTGATGTTTTGTGGTATTAATGGCAATTTCTTGCTTTGAAAATGGTTGTGTATACTTAGAATTTATCCTATCAGTTTCAAAAATAGCCGCCCATGCCAAATGACTTTGTTAAGGGCCCAGGGCGGTTATTAGAATGAATACGGTACATAATATGTCAACTCTCTTCCATGAACAAACTTGTTATAAATTATGAGTTGACAATAAATCAACAAAGTACGCTACTGTATAAGGAGATCCAGTGATTTGTCAAAGCTCTATTTAATGTGGGATGTTTTATCCATATACTGATCATTGAATCAATATGGCCCACGAAGAATCACAGAAAACTAATAACTAATAACTCATGAAAAACATACAAAATCATAAACTCTTATGGTTTCTGAAGAAGAAACAGTGCATGGGAGATGTTTAAAAATACTTGATTTTTTCACCATTGTATTCCCTATTCTTTAATTACGTATCTGTCGCTACGTATCTGTTTGAATCTTTTCTTTAATATTCATTTTTGAGAAACTTTGTTTTCTTACAAATTTGATTTTTACACTATAAAAAAAATTAGGAGCTCTACACATATGGTGAAGTATTTTCGCTCATGGTGTACCGCGTTTTGCAGCAGAATGTACATTACGTATCTGTTTCGACGTCACCGTCACATAGGTTTTTTTTTAAATATTAATATTCTTGTGAATCGTTACTGTAAATGTATAATTCTATATAAAATATATGTTATGCAACACTCAAGTTTGCTTGATAAACCCCCGGGATAAACATATGTAGAATCATCCATCAACAGATTTATTTTGACACTTTGTTATCGACTTTAGAAATGATTACGTATCTGTTTGCAATATTGGCGACACATTTCAAAAAGTTCTTATGCCATGTCAAATACTTAATATAATTAAACTTTATATGTCATTATCAATACCTATTACGGGCTGTTATGTAGTGTGCATTATGTTTGATATGCTCGAATATTTTAGGAACAGGGGCTCATGAAACAGAAAAGGTATGGCTGGCGAAATTGAAGATTTTTCACTTTCAGATTTATCATTATCTACTTTCCTGGCATGCTAATATGTTTAGCTTCACACATGTTACTAATGTGCCTCTAATGTATTTACTAAACCACTTAAATCATTTGCAATAGGCTTAACAACGTTAAACAAGCAACATGAACATGAGCGACACCAAAACGGCAAAGTTGCACACTTTATCGAAGAATGAGCCTGAGGATTCAATGTTTTTCCTCAATGCAACTGGCAATTTTTGATTGTCTTTTGATTTCTCTTGGTATGTAGACTGATTGTTAAGGTACGGTACGCTTGAGTCTAGCCTAAGGGTAACTCATGCACTTAATTACCAGGTGTTTCTCTTAACCTGGACCCATTTTCATTCAAAATCTTTTTATTTTACCATGTACAAAGTGGGCCCGCATCTATTGCACCCTAATCAAATACACAGACACCATAACTATTACCCATCTATGCCGTATTTGGACTAAGGCTACACAAAGCCCATTAGGGCCAAGTACATCAAATTTTATGTTTCTTGTCCTGGTTTTTGAAAGAGAGAGGCTTTTTATTTTTGATTGGTAAACTATACCAAATTTACCTGATATAGCACCATTCTGGCATGTTCAGTGCTCAAAACCCGGGGGGGCTACTCAGATATGATTTGGGTAGGGACGTGCCTCTGGGAAATTTTGAAAGTCACCCATCCAAATACCAATTTTTAAGAAAAATTGACCCATCCATATACCAAAACCTTTAAATTTTGACCCAAATTTAATAAAAAAATCTCCTTTTTTCTGTCCAAATTCGCTATATTTTAGCAAAATTTTACAAATATTTTGAGAAGAAATGTCCAAATTTGTGGCATTTGGCGCAAATTTCCGGAAATTTTGAAAAGAAAACCCATCAAAATACCCCATTTTGCGAAGAAAAAGGACCGATTGGAATACCAGAAAGCCTGATTTTGCTACCCGAATTTGCGGCACGTCCCCATAACCCCTTTTGTACTAAGTAGCCCCCCCCCCCGGGCTCAAAATATCTAAGAACAACAATGAGGCCTCTCTTACTTTCATGTCTTGGAAGTTGTACCCCTCTGATGATCACATAACTCACCTGAAATGCCTCATTATAAATTCGCAAGGATCTAGAATAAGAATATTTTTTATTCCGTCGATCTAGAAGGACCACTGGCAGCAAACGACGCCCTCACTGCTCGCTTAGCTAACTGCCCTTGATCCTACTAAACGAATTAAACACTGCTCCTTACTGTTCGTACGATCAATTGTGACCAGTCTTTGTGTAGCCTTCTTTAAAAATTTATGAACATGTTGGAAACTGTACAAAATAAGAATGAATTTGAAAAACAATTTTCAAAAAATGAAGAGTGAGCTAGGGGACTAGAAACAAAAATATTTTTGACTTTGCCTTAGATTCAAATACTATTATTATTAGTTATTGGGTGAAGCGGAGGTATGTTATGGGAAATATTCGTGCGCGAAGTGTCATATCCGGGCGAAGCGCAGCTGAGGGCACGAGTATTTCCCATAACATATCGACGCTGAACCAAATAACGAATTTATCATACCACTAAGTCAATCTTAATTTGTAAACTATTTATTTATTTGTTTTTTCAACTTTTTAAGCTTTATTTCACAAAAATATACAAAAACGAACCACTTTGGGTGAACATTTTACTCTACATAGTACTGTACATCCTACAAATTTAAAATGCAACGTTTCGACGCGCTCAGTGACATGATATAAGTGCGTCTGACGCGCTAAGGGTATGATACGAAATATATCACGGCAGCGGCTTTTCCAAATATGGTCATAAATTCTCTTAGTGGTATGATAAAGTCCTTTGTGTAGTCAATACACTTTTATTAAAAGTTCATGAAAGTTCATCAGTGTTGATATAACATCGAAGTATGTTTTCACTTCTGTGTGCCTGGTTGTGAACAAAAAAATAATATTCTTATTATTTTAAAAGTGTTTCCATTGAACAAGGTCTTAGGCCTATATATGAAAACATATTCATGAACACATTTCCTCATCTGTAACTCAATTTTAATTCACCAATATGAAAGAAATTACAAGATTATACAAACAAAAAGAGTATCATGTGGTTATATAATATTTATTCCATTTATATACAAATACTGTATTTACTGAATAATGAGAATTTGTAAATAATATATTGTACATCAAATTTCTTTGTCAGATCAAGTTTCAATGATCAGAAAATTCCTATCATAGGATTTTTTGCATCTTGTGCATGAAAGTTAACGGGACTGGCCTAGATCCTGTCCGCTGATTTTCTGACTATATATTTTTTTTCACATGTATCGATAGTACATGATTATACCAACATATCCTACCAGTAGTTTCCGCTGAATTTGTGTAACAGAAGAGAAAAAAATACTGGTTCTCGGAACCACACGATCCCTCTGGCCGACGCGATCAGAAAAATGGAAAGTTTAGGGAAATTTGACATCATATGACCTTTGACCTTCAGATGTGACCTTTGACCTCATCAACATATGAGGATTCTTATATTATATCCATAAACCCAAGTTTGGTTCCAATCAGACTTCAACTTCTCAAATTAGGTCAAATTGACATTTTCAGCCTATTTTACAACTTGATCTGAAATGACCTTTGACCTTGGTATGTGACCTTTGACCTCACCCACAAATGCGGGTTCCCATGAAGCACCCATGACCCAAGTTTGGTTGAAATCTATCGAAGTATGCAGAAGTTAGAGGCAAATGTCAACCCTTTTCACGACAACAACGCCGCCGCCGCCAACAACGCCGACGCAGACATCCACTACTATGCCATAATCCCCCTTCTACTTTTCAAGCCAGGGGGATAAAAATGAAATTATTTACCAGCTGTATTTTTTGTCGCCGGCGACAAAAAATGGTTGAAAAAGTGTTTCTAGTTTCAAATCTTAAAAAAGATCTCGTTTCTACACCTGTGATGGGTAAAAAAAAATTATTGTTGATAAAATTGTTTCTCTTTTGATATCAATCAATCAATCAATCAATCAATGATACAAGTACTTGCATGATAACATGCATACCCCATGAAGGAGTCTGTATTAACTTATCTCCAAGAGCTTCATTTGATCTTTTATCTGGTAAATCCAGGCTGAGGTACAAATTTAGGATTTAGAAAACACTGGATAGTCACACCACCATCACATATAGATATATTACAAATCAATTTGCTGTCAATTTGAGCCATTCTGTGTACATTTTTGTACTTTTTTGGATTTTACTACACTTTTAAGCTTTATTTAAAGCATTTCCATAAGTTTTTAATTCTAAGTGAAATCTAGGCTAGTTCCTTTAAAATTCACAAAAGATAATTCAAGCATCCTTTCTTGCTAGCTGGGACTGGACTAATAATCTGTATCTGTTTGCCATGGTCAGACATTGTCTTTTAAAGCATGCTCTTGCAAGAATGAAATGGTTTTGAATGTAAGTTTCTCTAGTATAACTATACTATAATTAAATACAAAATACACACCTACAGCATACCTGAATATCTTTTGCAGATATATCAGTTGCTAGATATTGGCAAAAGACGAGGCCTGAGGGTAACTTTCACACATGTATTTGCTGCATATCACAACATGACAAGCAGCACATCACAATGTGAAAGAAATACCTGCCATAGCGTTAAAATGGTACAATTTGAGTATTGTTGTTTCAAATACATTTCGAACATGAAAATTCAGAACCTTGCGTACCAGAATTGCATATATCACTGTAATCATGATATAAATCAATATATTAGTTCCATCAATCATATGTATTTGACATTGGATCAATCACCATGTGACCAATTGGCTATTCATATGCTAATGTTATTGTTTTTAAGATTTGGAAATATTTTTTACGCAAATACACAACGCTTTCCAGTCGTGTTCGATGTCACAGTACTGTGAATTACTTATTGGAAATGGTAGATTCCGATGTCTTAGGTTTGTAACAACATGTGGATATGTGGTGGCTGCATTCAGATTGTCAGTCTGTGTCCAAAATTTTTTTGAAACAATAATAGTTGATGCATGTTTTTGCAGTTTTCTTTTGGAACTTTTGAGTAATTGGGAAATTGCTACATTGTATATGCGAGGAGTTTCTCTCAACAACCAAAGTTGTATACCATAATTTCCTACCAATAGTCCACTCAGCATTTAGTCCATGCTTGGTCAAAACACATGTGCAATAAGACTTTTCTTTCATCGTATCACCCACAACACTGCATTACCTGATGCTGAACTTCATTATTTTCTAATATGTATTGACCACCAGATTATCCACACTGGTAGATAACCCACAGTGAAAATCTTTCGTCAAAAAAAACTCAGATAATCCGTGGATTATCGGTCGGAAATTACAGCAAATAAAATCTTGATAAGCTACACAGAGCAAACACAGACAGAACTTTGATTCAATTCAAGCTTTACCTACTAACTGAACATAACAAATATTCACCCAAAAAATAATAAGATGTTTCTACCTAGTTCTAGAAGCATAAGGTATCACTGTTTGTAAACATATGAATAGATGAAATGATGACAAGTTAAAATACGCATGACATGGGAAACTAAACACATACAAATATCAATTCATATTCATCTATAGTACTGGGATGAAAGAGTTCAATATAAAATCACACATTTATAATTGATGATGCTATAATTACTAATTAGCACCAATCTTGCATTTTTTACAATTACACATGAACAGAAGGGTAACATGTAATTTTCTATATAATACACGTATCAAAAGAGTGAACTGCTGATTGCAATTTAGACTTTTCATGAATCTGTAATTTTCTCTTAGGGAAAATAAAATGAGTTTTCAGCAATAGTGATTTTCCTATACCTTGCTATTTGGTGTGATCATTATGAGCTTCATTAGGCGTGGGCTCATATTGGGGTGTTCAATTTCACTTGAGTCACGCTAATATTAACTTTGTGTCCCTAGATTCACGTGTAGAAGAAAACTCTGCAAACACTACTTTATGCAAGTTACGTATGCAAAACAGAATTTAATCTAAATACCTCCAATTAGAACCCAGGCCATGCCGAAATAAAAATGGCACCCAGCCTATAGTCTAGTATTTTCCCTCTATATCTATGGGACCACCCAAAATATCAAGTTTCATCACACATGTCCTGCACTCTATGAATTTTTGTTTTCATTTTTTATAAAGTTTTAGCTTAAAGCTGACATCTTTTTATAGGGTTTTAGCTTAAGGTAACATCTGAGTTTCTGTCAATTTTTCCACAGATATGATGGCACCACCAATATTTCAAAGTGTATACCCATGCATACTTCTTTGCTACAAACATACAAATCAGTAACTTGAAATCAGTAATAATGACAAGACTCCACTAGTGTGATGCTAACAATAATGTTGCTGATGTTGAGCTTCATTTCTCAACAAATTGCAGGCTACTATTGTTGTTTCAAATAATTCTCGGACACGAGCATTTTGAGCCTAGCGTAACACCATTGCGTGTGCATTTTACGCTAGTACACAATGCTTTTCAGGCACGCGCGATGTCGCGGCACTGTGGATTACTGATTGGAAATGGTGCTGCGTACTTCCCGGTGTCCCGTTCTTGTCACAACTTGTGGATACGCGGTGGCTGCGTTCAGAAATCATGTTCATGTCCAAAATTTATTTGAAACAAAATAGTAATTTTGTGGAATCTTGCATTAAATAACTAACTTAGGCAAAAATTGCTTTGGCATGGGAGGATGGTTTGAAACACTGGGCTCATAGCCCTTAGTACTAGTAGCTGTTTACATGGATCCCTGTTTAGATGGTTTTTAAAATATCTAATTAATACCTGATGCGAAAATAGCCAACAGCAAGTTTTTCTGTCAGCCAAAAGGCTAGGAAATTGTAAACAACTTTATAGCTAAATTTGTCTATTTTAAATGTCCAGTTCATACCAGATACAAAAATTGGCCAAAAGTCAGTTTTTCTCTCAGCCTGGGAAATTGTGAGCAACCTTGTAGCTAAATTTGTTAGCTATAGTATTTTTTTAAAGTCAGGGCACCTCTTGCATATTGACAAGAGGTAGAGCATATTTTTGATTAGATATGGACAAGGATTCTCTCAGCAAAAGTGCAATCCCTGCATGCATTGCAGTTTATGCGAAGAGTGTTTGGTGGGCCTTTGTATTTACTGTGAGGCAATTCATTTGATTACTTGTACAGCAAGGATCATTGGTGTAATATCGCCAAAAGCTGTTAACAGTTTAATAAGCATGAAAGGGTTTTATGTGGTTCAGAGAATTTGAAAAGAAATGATATGTGAATCAATGTAACATGATTCCATAGGCCAAATGAACATTTTATTGTGTTGTGCGTGCTTTTTTTCTTTAACTATTTTATCATCACCAAAATATAACTGTACAGTAAGATGGACGTTTAAATGTGGAAACCATGATTCGTTAAGGTAATGTAATTTTATAAATATTATAATCAGCGAAGGAACAATGCAGAAATGTGTTTGCAGTAGTTATCAATTGATAACTACACGTTTAAAGCTTTTGCCTCCAATCAGATTACAAATCCCATAAAGTTTTACTATTATGGCCTTTCTCCCTTCAGTTCTATTGGTTGTATGAATGCAAATCCTTATACCTCTTATAAAGAATGGAAAGACCCATAACTTTTAATGAGGTGCCCTGGATTAAAAAAATTACTATATCATCATCTGATGTCTACAGTTAAGACAAGATGCTTCTGCCAGAATGTGTTTCTGTACGCAATCACTTATATATATTTAATATAAATGAGAAACTCTGTGTTGTTTTCTTTTGCTTCTATACACGAGATTAGTTTATTTACACCTCAGTTATTGCACAATTTACATATAAATCACATAGATGATAGCAGGGGGCTATAATATATATCAAATCGTATAATGATCCTAATCATAGAGATGATCCAACTCATCAAAGGCTATATCTGATCATACTTCACTGTAGTTACTGACACTCAAATAAATGGAAAAATATAAGAGTTGTTACCAAAATTGAATTTCTCTAGTCTAAAGTATATAATGTGGGTTTAAGGTCCACATATTTGCATGTGTTTGTATTGCCTAAAACAATCCTATAGTATAGTCAAAAACATCTAATCAAATAGATCATTACTCTGTGATTCAATTTTTGTTTTCCTTTCAAACTTTGTGCTATAATACCTGGCCTCCTTTTTAGTACTTACACTTTCCAACATTTACATATATCCCAAAATACACAAATTGAAACTGTATGAGAAAGGAAAACAATAATCAATTAAGAGGACATTCTTTGAATTTTTAAAGTATTAGTCCTTTTGGTTGATTAATGCCTATGATCATTTAAAACTGTTATTGTCGCTAATTACTTCAACCAAGTATATATTTAATATGTTAACCTTAACCACAAAATGCAATACCAGCAATTCCATATACACTGCGCTACCAGCATTTAATACTGCCGGTCAAGTAATTGATCTACAAGGCTGACAGCACTTGTTCAGTCAATATCTTAATACAAGATTCTGTGTAATCAATAAAAGACAGAAAAAAGTTACTGGAAAATTCTGTTTAAATGTTCATTCCCATGAAATTGTTATATTAACAAACTAAGCAGTGACCTGTTCTTCTGTGTTATGCTCGAATTGCGCGGCATTTCCCATGTTGATTTTTACCCAGAATACATCGGGGGAAAAATATCACCTCCCCACGTAAACCTTTTTGTGGCACAATGCATATAGAATTGCTCAAATTGATGATACATAATTGCATAAACATCCCATAATACTATCCCTAAGCAGTTCACCTAAAATCCTTCCCAATATTAATTTCACCCTTTATCTAACTCTTATATCTAATTACAATAATATCTACAATCTTGGACAAAATTACTTAGAACACTTATGCCAATTATAAAGTAATTAGTGCAAGAGAGTGCGAGTGCTAGTTGTTTTTATAACTCATCAGTTCCTCCTCTCCATCAACCCGGGTCTCCCTCCCCACCACAAAGTTGCGACGAACACTTGCGCGCAACTAGTTCTTCAAGAAATATCTCTTCACAAGATTGCACAGGGGGCGGGGAGGTCAAGTGTCCCGACTATTTTGACCAAGATTGAAGAACACATGGGTTACCAGATTTATTATAGTACAGCAAATACTGAAAATGAAATAAAATAAATCTCACCAAATAATTTTGATCTCATCTTGAGATGAATGTTCCAGGGTAAGCAAAAACTGAGTACCCTTCCTCAAGAGCTTGGCATTTTAAGCCAGCTGGTCGCTTGTGTCTGATGTGACCAACTGGCCTAACATGTGTATATTAATTCATATAATATAATACATTCACAATGGTCATGAAAATAGCATAGAAGTATAGATAAGACAACTACATTCTAAAAGTATAATAAACATAACATATAATAGATTCTCATAATTCATAATCATTTAACAAGTCTGCATAACTTTCTCCCCACAGTGCATAAATAATGACAGGTGATCATCACTTTCGACATATTCAGATATCTTAAAGCAGCATGGTCCAATTTGTCAAAATTCGAATTTTAATTTGATATGATTTTTACATGACAGATCACCACTATAATGTCAAATTTCAGTTGATTCAGACCAACCATTCTGATTTCAAGAACCATTTTGTATTCCTTAGCTGCCTATATTTTGCTCTACAAATTACTTATGGTTACCATGATAATGCGACACAATTTACTCATACCTCCACAACAAAACATACTTCAGTTGTAAAATTTAACATGGAATAAAACATGAGTACTATTTTGATACCTAATTCAAAGAAAAAAATTTGACAAAACATTGAACCAATCTGACCATGCTCCTTTAAGTAATGATTTGCAGTAGCATAGTTGTGTTAATCGGCACAAATGTCAATACCATGTTTCCTTTGGAATTAGAGCTGCTCTAAATGCACATGACAGGTTAGTTCGTCATGTGAGTGCAAGAAAGTCATATCCACAAAGCTGCATTTTTCATATATTTACCTTGCACACTGTACATGTATTATGTCCAGCCTAGGTCAGTGGCTCATGAAATGGTTCTTAAGGTTGTGCCAGCCTGAAGAACCACTCAAGAGCCACTGACATACAGTAGACAAATTTTGAGAAGTTTTGTGGCTTTCTAGTAACCAGGTGGTAAATAAATATAACATATGGCAGCCATTGCAGATAAAACTTTCTCGCATTCACATGACCACATATTCATTTAACTGCCCACTGGCTGGGAGAAAATCATACAGACATCAGTACATATAATATTTTCAGTAATTACATTTGTAATACAACCAAAGTATAACAGTTTGTTAAGCTGCGAGATCAAATTTTAGAAATATTGCATTGAATGTATATTTAAGCACAGTTCTGTTATCATTATTATCAATATATATATATAATCCAACTTGCCCTTGCTGGTAGACAAACAATACTATAACCATAGATTTACAGGGGAGACACCAGACTCGCCGCTATATTTATTCGGGCATGGAGACAAAATTAGGGGTATTCAGGTTTTTGCCCATGACTTAATTACAGCTTGAGTATCATTCGCGTAAAGTATTATTTGCATAATTTGTCTCTATGCACAACCGAATCTTGGCACTCATAGCTAATTTTGGCGGGAACTGAGTGCACCCAAATACACACAATTTGAGCTCCATGGCTAATGATGCCATAACATTGTCTGGTATACAAAGTCCGGTATCTCACCATTAAATCTATGACAATAACACAGATCAAAATAGTACTCAAAGTGGCCCCAATTTGACTCAAAATGGAACCATAGATGAGATATACTGGGGCACCATATTGAAGAAGTTTTGTTCAAATCTGGGTCAATCTGCTTGTACAAATGTATCTGATGATCAAAGGTCACTATTTGGAACCTGGCTTTTGGGAGTATCATGAACAAAACACTTTCAGTTGGCCCTATGAATTAGCTGGCCTACTTATCCCAATAATTTATGATAGGATACAAAGAGTATAGCTTCATAAGGAGTGACATGCATGCTAATATCATATGAATATTTTTAAATCAACAATATGCACATTTCATAATATTTTGATGGTCTCGTTACAAATATATGCAACACAGAAACAGTTTCTGGTTTGATCAGTACTTTTTCAAAGATGTTACCAAAACAAATAAATTGAAGCTGTATTTTGTACTTTTTGGGTCAAAATAAACAAATTTATTAATAATTAATTAATAACAATAATAACTTTGCACCATCTTTTTCATTTGGTCATGTCTAAAGCCATCAGTGTTTACTTCAACCTCTGGCACTTTTCTCAAGGCATATTTCCATGACAAACACCTCAATTTTTTAAAGGAGCATGGTCTGATTGCTTCAACGTTTTTTCAAACTTTTAAAGATTTTGGAACCAAAATATTGTTCATATTTTTCTTATTACCTGATGTGAAATTTTACGGCTAAGCTATGTTCCAATTTGGATATATATATATATGAAAATGTGCCTAATTATGGTGACCATAATAAATGTATACAGAAACGTATAGGCGGCTCTGAAATACAAAATTACCAATAAAACCAATTCAATTGAAATTTATAACTTAAACAAGCTCCTGTAACAATGACCTCATAAAAGTGGTGCACACTTATTATTGTCTTGATGCAGAACTCATTTCACACACAATAAATGTTTATGAAGGCTTTGCATCCAAAGCATTTGCTAACCAGAGAGATGTTCTCTCACACATCTGACCCAAACAAGAGCACTTCATTCCATCGGGAAGAAACATTCATTCAACTTGATTCGAACAATATTTGCGCATAGTTAGAAACATTCACTTTCCATTTGAGCAAATTAGTCTGAGCAAGTGTCGCAAGAGAATGTCTCTCAGGTGGGCAATTCTGCCAAACAAAGTAAAAACGCAGTATGTGCATTGCAGATACATTGCAAGTTACTTCCTTTTCCCTTGGAGAAATCCTGCACAAATAAGAAGACGATCAATACTCTTCCATAACTAAAGGCAGTATCTACTATATCAAACATATGCAAATACAACTTTTTTGCATGAGAATAAATTGAAGTGGAATGTAAGTTTATTAGAAGTATCTGCTTTGCTTTTCAATGCACATACTGCATTTTTACTTTGTAGGGCAGAAGTGTGTTTGGATGCAAAGCCTTAGCAATCTCTAAATCCAACCCAGTCAGCCGATGACAACAAACTGAATACTTTGGTTTGTATTTTCATAAATAATTCTCTCTCTATTTGGCGTGTACATACATGACTACATTGTTATCATGCCTTCTCCCAGAAGTTGAGATGTAGTGGGTAGTATACATAGGGATAGTATTCTTGTTGTGCTAAAGCAAAGCCTGGAATGTCTAGTGCACCCTGAAATCAAAACAAAATAAGATACAAGTCAATATTTTATGGAAATAAAATATACAGTATATAAGGCAAAAAAACAAACAAATTTGTTTCCTGTCGGTGGTCAAAAAACCTAAATGCGAAAAGCGTTTTTTTTTATTTTATTTTGTTTTCTTTTTTTTTTGTATTGTTCAAGAGGTGCTAAGGCATATTTTGATTGAAAAATCCGCATGGGTGATGGTTTTTTCAGTAAGAAACCTGTCCGGTTTCAAGTTTTTGTTGAAAAGAAAACACTTCTTTAGTAAAAATTTTGCAATTTTCCCCCTTCTTTTTATCAAATTGGCTATTTTGAATTTCGTTTTCTAAAATATCAAAAAAAAAAAGAAATGCGCAAATATATGACGCAAAACGAAATGCGCGCGGCGCACGGGAAACAAACTTGTTTTTTGTTTTTGCCTAATGGTTATAAAATCAAGTTTGTTTTACACAGCTAGGTTGCAAGTGATTATATATGTCTACTTTTCCAAAACTTCCCAGTGCTTAAGATAGTTTAAATTGGAGATTATTAATTGCATTTAATGTGACGGGAAGGATATTGTACAACATTAAGTATCAAAAATTGTTTCCAAAATAATTGCACTCATTAACTGGGTCTGCTAATTGACTGCCAATAGACCACTTTTCTTTTGAATGTCCCATAATCCAAGATATGCAAGTACCATAAAGGGCAAGCGACCAAATTACTAAGTTGTGCTCATGACATCATCTGCACGCAACTTAGTAATACGGTCGTTCACGCATAAACTCCAAGATTTACGGTACTTTAAATGCATCATGGGATATACGAAAGTGGTCTATTGGAAGCAAGATATAATGACAAATTCCCCTCATCAGAGAGGAATGTTTCTTATATGGTAAATTCACAGATCCACACATTTCATCAGTCTTAGCATAAGGCCACCCCCCCCCCCCTCTGCATATACATACAATGCAGATTAGGGTAGGCTTGTCCAGTATTTAGAATTTTCCGATTTGGCCAAGTGACTCCAATCTCTGTTGCTATAAGGCACACTTGCAGAAATTATCATTAATTGGTCATACGTATGAACCTAATCATGCACAACTCATATTTTCTAACCAAAAAAGCATTGATAGGGTAACATTGTAAATCCGAAATATCAATATCATTTTCAAAATATCGATAAGTATGATATATCAATAGTCCTTGATATCCTATATCAGTGATATTCATATTTTATATTTAAAAAAATATCGATAATATTGAATTTTCTATAAGGCCAAAATTTTTTAATTGTTGTGTTGCCCTCAAGTGGGATCCTTAAAGGGTAAGCTCATATTTGATACCTAAAAAGGATCAAAATTGATCCTTTTTGTCTCATATTTGATCCTTCCTTTCTAATAGTGTATATCTGCGTTCAAGGCCACATCACACTATGATGAACAACGATTTATCAATGATGAATATGACGATTTTTCAATCAACAATAGGACAAAAATACACAGTTAGGGCCAAATCATAGTCGGCCTCCAAACAAAATTTTTCCTACCAAACATTTGGTCGTGACGTCAAAATGACGAGTGACTCCAAACAAAAT
>JXSR01S019557.1:161096-172352 GCA_000969725.1 Ophiothrix spiculata | reverse complement strand
AAAAAATAACCAAAGTTTAAAAAATGAAAACGTATTTATAAAATTTACAACATGTTTAAAAATTAAAACACAAAACTGAAAAATTAAAACAAAGTTACGATTCAGAAACAAACTAAAACCAATGTTTGGAAAAAACAGCATGAAAGAAAAAAAAATCCAAGTTTAAAAATTGAAAACGTATAAATGACAACATGTTTGAAAATTAAAACACAAAACTGACAAATTAAAACAATGTTTCGAATAAGAAACAAGTTTGAAAAAAAAAAAAACCTTAAAAGATAAACTAAAACAATATTTGAAATAAAAAGCACAAATGCAAAAAAACTCCAAGTTTAAAAAATGAAAACGCATTTATAAATTACAATAGGTTTGAAAATTAGGCCCTAAAACACAAAACTGAAAAACAAATTATACGTGTTTTATATTTTCGAGTTGCGATACGATTTTTACTTATTTATTTCCAAATTATTGCGGTCCGATTTTACACTAATTTTTAATTTTCAAACTGCAATTCAATTTTACACTTGTGTTTTTATTTTCAAACTGCGATTTGATTTTACACTCGTGTTACTAATTTCAAACTACATTCCGATTTTACACTCCTGTTTTTAACTGGATTCGATTTGACACTTGTGTTTTTATTTTCAAACTGCGATTCCATTTTACAATCGTGTTACTATTTTCAAACTACGTTCTGATTTCACACTCGTGTTTTTTATTTTGAAACTGCGATTCGATTTTCACGCTTGTCTTCTAGTGACATTTGGCCTCTTTGGCATTTCTACCCACGCCAAAGAGGCCAAAAGTCACGTGATAGGTGATACGGAGGCCTAGAGAGGACATAGTAAAATGTTATCAAAAATCATCTTGTTTAGGATTTCGCCAACAAGGAAACCCAATTTGGTACTTGGTACCAAGCAGCACGGTACCAAGTAAGCTAAAGGAAGCTTATCTTTAACAGGGCTCCAAGATGTTTTAAATACGTAAATACGTGATGGTTATTACACGTACGTACGTATCAATAACATAGCAAGGAAGTAACTAGGCTCGACCTGTTTTCACGCTCGGACTTCATCGTCCGGACTGACTCTCTGGTCAGCGTTTTAAGGTGTAGGTTCCGATCACATTCTCTTTCCAAGGGCTGAACCGGAAGTATTGCATTTTTGATGTGAAATGAAAGCCAATATTTTTCTGATGGTAAATCTAAAATTTCCCTTCAAAATTCCAAATAGTTTTTGAGATATAGCAAAAAGTGTTAAGTTAATTGGTATATCTTTTTTCCATTTCTCATTTATTTTCATAAAAGCCGGTCTGCGTTTACTGTGTAAAATATATGGGTTAGGACTAGGCCTAATAATTAGACACTATTAGACACATTTTCACAGGCCTTATCTCCGAACCGGATGTTATGGTGTAAATCATTTGATTTATTCCGTAACAGTGAAGGATAGAAGCCCGGGGAGGGTACTCAAATTTGGTTTAGATAGGGACGTGCCTCAGGGGAAATTAAAAAATAAGCCAAATAAAAAAATAAAAAAATATTTTTTCTGCCCAAATTTGCACTATTTTGGCAAAATTAACTTGAATTTTGAGAAGAAATATCAAAATTTGCGCCATTTGGCGCAAATTTTAGAAAATTTTGAAAAATAAACCCATCAAAATACCACATTTTACGAAGTAAAAGGACCGATTGAAATACCAGAGAGTCTGATATTGCTACCCGAATTTGCGGCACGTCCCCATAACCCCTTTTGTACTAACGGTACCCCCCCCCCGGGATAGAAGGAAAATAAAGAAAACTAATGATTGGAAGTGTAGAATGATCAATAAAAATATATTTATTCAAGGTATTGAGCAAAATAATAAAACACTATGGTGGATGGTTTCTCTTTAGTATGTACCCCACTAGGGATATGTCAAAGGTGTAAAATGGGAAAAATAAGAAAGGAGACATGGTATCAGTATTGTAGCATTAATGGATATTCATTAAATAATGAAAAGCATGTTGAGATACTGATTGAACTACCGTAAATAGAAGCATAGTACAGAAAATAGCCTGATTTGGAAGTTTCTCTTTAATGAAAATCATTTAAAATGTGGAAGAACTAAAAATAAGGCTTGTTTCTGCATTAGAAATGATCCTGTAATATAAATAATAAAAGCCCATGTTAAAGTATAAAAGTAAAGAGGAGGTCGTATTTTAGCGGTCCCCCTTTTGAAGTTACGATGGCTCCATGTCAGGCTATTCTCCGGTGGCGTGTGCTCGAGTTATCTGCATTGCGATGCAAAGCCAAAAATGGACAACTTGATTCAGACGATAAATTGTAATTTATTCCGTAAAAGTGATGCTAGGAGGAAAAAGAAGAAGGTGCATGGATAAATTGAGAACTATGAGTAGCGAGGATTGAGAAATAAGTAAAATTTGGTCTAGTTATAGAATGCACCATGTTCAACGCCTCGTATCATAACTTACGTAGCAGGCCTATAGTAGGTCCCATTATTACGGTACGTTCTTAGGCCTACGTGGAAATTATAACGCTCGTAGGTGATAATTACTACGTACGTACATATTACTAATACGTTCGTACCCTGGTTCGTACATCATAACAATGAAGTATTTACGTATATTATAACTTTATAACCATGTCCTCTTTGGGCCTCCGTACCACCAGAGTCACATGACTTTTGGCCCCTCACGTGACTTTTGGCCCTTTTGGCGTAGGTAGGAAAAAACAACGAAGTGTAAAAATCAAAACGTACATTTAGAAAATCAACAAAACTTTTGTCACTTAACAAGTCGCCATAAGGGCCTAAAGCCAATGTCATATTAATCTAGAAAATCGGAACGCAACTGTAAAAAAAGAAGAAAAAAAACACGTGTAAAATCGAAACCCAGTTTGAGAATAAAAACTGTTTTCATTTTCAAATTTTATTTTTCATTTTCAATATCATGTGTTGAATTATAACTTCGTGTTTATATTTTGATTTTTTTCCATATTGATCTGATTTTCAATTGTGTTTTTATTTTCAAACTTGATTTATTTTTCAAACTTGAGTTTTAATTTTCATATTATGTGTTTAATTTTAATTTCGTGTTCATGATTTCATATTGCTATCATTTATAACTGTGTTTCTATTTTCAAACTTGTTTTCATTTTCAAATTCGAGTTTTCATTTTCAAAATTTCATTAGGTACATTTTGCCCCTATAAATTTAGCAACTCGGAGAAGATTATATTTTCCTTTTTAACATAATAGCTGACAATCTATTTCAAATGTGTTTTCAAATTGGTTTGTGTTCAGATAATAACATAACTTTCAAGTTTGTAAACCATGCCCCACACACAAGTTATGCTTAGATGTATCTTCTGAATACATGTATAAATCTGTCGAACAAAGTACCGGGACAAAGTAACAGAAGAGTTTAAGAAAAATGGTTTGAACACAGCTACTAATTCCAGACTCTTTTCAAACCCATTAGACCTTTCCAAAAAGGACACAGTTAATTACAGCCTAATTCCAGACTCTTTTCAAACCCATTAGACCTTTCCAAAAAGGACACAGTTAATTACAGCCTAATCCCCAAACCATTGATTTTTTAACAACTATTTTATAATAGGATACCGGGTATTTTGAGGAGATATCGGGTGTTTTGGCGTGAATTCTATAAGGGATACCTGAGCGTCATGATGTGTTAAATTTTAACTTCGTGTTAATGATTTTGATTTGGTGTTTTCATTTTCAAATTGTTATCATTTTTAAATGAGTTTTCATTTTCAAACATGTTTGCATTTAAAAACTTGTTTTCATTTCCAAACTTGAGTTTTCATTTTCAAAATTATGTGTTAAATTTTACCTTCGTGTTCATGATTTTGATTTTGTGTTTTTATTTTCATATTATTTTCATTTTCAAATGTGTTTTCATTTTCAAACATGTTTCCATTTTAAAACTTGTTTCCATTTCCAAACTTGAGTTTTAATTTTCAAAAGTATATGTTAAATTTGAACCTTTTTTTTTCATGATTTTGTGTTTCTATGTTCATACTGTTTTCATTTTCAAATGTGTTTTCATTTTCAAACATGTTTAAATTTTCAAACATGTTTCCATTTTCAAACTTGTTTCCATTTCTAAACTTGAGTTCTAATTTTCACTTCTTGTTCATGATTTTGAGTTTGTGTTTTTACTTTCATTTTGTTATAATTTTCAACTCTGTTTTCATTTTCAAACATGTTTCCTTTTTATTAACAACAAAGAAATCAAAAACCTTTTGGCCCTTTTGGCCGCCCATAATTTAGTGGTGCATAACCCGTACATTGATTTACAATAATATTCGGCGTATTTCTTTTTAAAGGAATTTTTATTTTTGAAACCAGCCGTAGCAACAAAATGGCGTCCGGTACACAACTGCAGCTGACAATCGTCGGTTTATTACAAGATGAAACATTCCATGCAGCAAAATCCTGCGCTCAGGTGAGTATGCGGTAGTAGCATACAATCTTATAGCCACAAACCAGCACCTCTCTTCCACAAACTAAACATCCAAAATACAGTTAAGCTTAACTAACTAGAAAGATGTCTAGCTATAATTTTAAAATCAAGATTTTATTTCTCGTCAACTGACAACAGCACGGCTATTGTTGTTGGATTTAATTCGTGAACGCGTACTCAGAGCCTTGTGCGTACACGCGAACTAAACTACCTTGAAAATATACGCTTGCGTCAGGGACCACTGCGTACTTGCTATAAACACGCGTTCACGAATTAAATCCAACAACTATAATTGAACTGTTCTGCTTGAAAGCTGCAATGATGCGTATCATTCCTGGACAGTTGATGCTCAGTTAAACAATGGTTTTAATAGCTAAACATCTTTCTGGAATACGGGCCCTAAAAACTAAACTGACGAACATCATAGACCGACCTAGACCCGAAACGTGTCCCTCCTACTAGAGGGACACGCAACAGTGTATTGAACCTGCCCACGTACGAGTTTTTCATTGAACATGATTGAAATACAGGCAAATGTGGCGACTCAACAATATCTATTCTATACAAAAATGATCTATTGTGCCTTTGGAATACTACCGTGAGTATTTTAAAACACTAGACTAATTTTTAAATCAACTTTTGGCAACTTTTTTGTAAAAGCACATGGTCGCCGCCATCTTGGATTTTGACCAACTTTTATCAAAAAAATGCATTTAAACTCAACTGAAGCTGATATTGGCCTGTTATATGTTGTTAAATACTAATGAGAATATACTTGCATACCTTTGGAAAATTTATATGCTCTCTGAAAGAAGATATTGACTTATGAAATTCGTCTAAAGAGACGGTCAATGGACATGTTAGTCACCTTCTTGTGAGCTCGGAAGGTGACGCAGGCACTAAGACCGACCTACGCTGACGTCACTACCACAAAATGGCGGACTTCATCTTCCAAAAGTTTTCAGTTAAAACTCTCAAAAAATTGATTATCTTGCAAGCTTGACCCATCATTTGAGACTTGCCAGTAAAACAATGTATTCTATTACCTTTCTGATATAGGCCTACTGGTTTCAAAAATAAATATAACAAGCATTCACCCCAAAAAATCACAATTTATCTGATCGAACGTGAACGTAACACATGGAATGGGGAAAGTACGATTTGTTTACGTTTGTCACAACTGGAGTACAATACTGCGATTATTACCGCTACGAACAATGACCGCTGCTGCTGTATTCTACATCTTGGAAGTTGAGTCAAAGTAAGAGATAAATCACCCGGATGTGTAGATGGCTCCATGGTGGAGAAAGCGTTTTTGACAAGAATGAGGTACTTGGTCATCTAAATAATTCATACTTTAAAAAAGATCAACCAAAGATGAACAAAATCACTTACTGCAAATGCAGTAAGAATCGTATTCTACAACGTGGTAAACAAAAACATTTTCCATACACCAATCCTTCCTGCATAATGCATTTGCAGGGAGTGATTTTTTTTCTTCATAAATTTATGATTTATCTTTTTTAAAGCATGGATATTTAGATGATCAATTACCTCATTCTTGTCAATTAAACAGATTTTTGCACCCTATTTGATGGTCAAAATGTTTTACTCTAAGTCCTTTTTCCAATTTCTTGAAATCATGACTTTGAACTTAGCACATGTTCACCTTGATTTCCTGTAAATGTGTAGGCCTACATTTGCTCGAGACACTCAAGCAAAAAAAACTATGTTTTTGGCTTGAGGCAAGCTTTGTAGGACAGCCTATCACATAATGGTAATTTGTGCATAAAATGAAAAATACTAATGCTGTAGGGTATCCTTGTCATCCATGATAACATTAACACTCGTTTTGTATACCGCTACCTGGCGGATGCGCTGTTGTGACAGCTTACGCATCGATGTAAACACCTGTAATAATACCACAATCACTTACTCGATTTATCATTGTTCTGTTCTTATTTTCATGATCCTTGACACATAATGATGATTCGATACATAATGAACTACTGATCATAATATTACCTCCATGTTACGATGTTTGTACGATGGTAAAACAACTGTGTTTCACCGCGCATCCATCTTGAAACTTTTTTATCACATTTACGCATGCGCAGCAAAACCAAAACAAAGTGTTTGATTGACAGGAGGAAAATTCAGGGTTACTTAAAAAACGCAAATTTGGCTCTACAAATGCTACCGGCCGGTACTTGAAAAACCAGAAATTGCTTTTTCCATATTCATGAAAGGAACTTTTTTGAATTAAATTAGAAATGAAAATGGCACTGGTCTCTGATCAGAGAAATCAAACACCTTTGTTTGTTTACAATGGTTAGTTACCATGGTATACATCTCTTTAAACATCATTATTGTGTAACTAACAACTTCGGGAATATAATCAGGTAAATTTTGCATAACCTTTCAGGCTTAGAATTTCGTTGCAGATGGCGAGAACCAACTTTGGTTCTCGCAAAAGAACTTTCACTGTAAAGTGAAAGTTCCTCGTTTTGGAACTAGTCCTCGTTTTTCTAAAACGAGTAGGGTACTCGTTTTTCTAAAACGAGGAACAAAACAAGTAGCAAAACGAGGTAATTGCCTTGTTTTTTTTCTTCCTTTGCTTGATTACTTTCATTAACTTTGATTAAGATGCAAAAAGTCTGTTTTGCACCTACGATCTATTAATAGTCTTTTTACGTTTATCCAGTGGTTCCCCAGTTTCAATTCTAATTTTAAGGAATACAGTATATACCTTGTGTGCCTTTCCGTGTACATGCCGTTTAAGTTTGGTTTATGATTCTGGTGCCGTTTTTTCCATACGACACACTGCTCTGTAGTGTGTCAATAGTGCTTTGATTTGAACAAACCTTGCAGTTGAAAATTAATCACCACATTATTCTCATTTTCAAATGTAAATGGGTCCCACATTAACTCCTCCCTATTCATAACTGTCCTAAGATTCACCGTCTTCTTTGTCAATGTTGATTCATAAACCGAACTTACAACGGCAAGATTCAGCAATTATCAACCCTTTAAATCATGAAATAGATCGCCGTTATGTTTGTTAACGCTTGCCAGGACTTTAAAATTACCTTATTCCGAGGACACCTAGATTGACAGGGCTAAATTTTAATGTACTTTTCAGTACAAATATTTCGCTAAACATCTTATTTTACAACAAAAATATTCTTTTTTTTATGTTACGGAACATATTTATGAGCAGAAGGAAATAATTATGAAAAAACCCTGACAAAAATCAAAATTTATCAGAGTGCCGCACTTCCGTGTATATCGGCTACTACGGTAAGAAAACACATGTGCTTTGTCAAAACAAAGAACGACCTTGGCGGGTCAAAAGGTCAGGTCACTGAGTTTACTAACGGCTGCAACGATTGGTCCTTGCGACCAGATTTGTTACGATTTCACCAATCGCATAATTGATAATATTTGGCAGCTGGTTGATATTAAATTCACCTATCGTACATGTACCGGAAAGTGTACGTTCACATAAACATGGTAAAGTATATTTACGATGTTTATCGTTAGAGGATGATAAAAAATTAATAGATTTTACTCAAAAAAATCATTGCTATTTTATAATCAGGAATAATACTAGATATGAAGTTACGTAAATTTGGTAAGCTTCCATCATTTGCGCATAATCAATGGCACACTTCAGGAAGTTTTTACGCGAACCCAGACTGGTTCTCGTAGTTGGCCATTTGCGAGAACCTCTGCGCGAACCGGTTCGCGGGTTCGCGCCGAAATTCTAGGCCTGCCTTTGTGGAGTGTTGCAGTGCGTATTTGATGAAAATTACCATTTCTTGGGACATTTGGTGTGTGCACTTATGCAATAGGCTTGATTGCAGAGTTCCCTTCTGGCAGTGGTACCAATACCACTGCCAGAAATTTCAGGTAAGCCTAAATCGGAATGTCTGTGTTGAGGCTAATGCTGCTTTCATACTAATGTCGCTTTGCAGCTTTGTCGCTTTGTAGCTCCGGTCGTCTGCTTCGTTTCACACTTTTGTAGCTTTGCAGCTTTGTCGCTTTGCTGCTTTGTCGCTTTGAAAGTTGAATGGAATTCAACTTGCAAAGCGATGTCGTGCGGCAAAATTTTGCCGATATCGATCACTGAGCGACATTGTAGCTTTGCCGCTGCGGCAACCGGAAGCGACAAATTTATGCCCATATTTGGCGTAGTGCAGCGACAAAGCTGCAAAGCGACATTAGTATGAAAGCAGCATAAGCGTGGTCGAGAGGTTGGAGCATGGCACGGGACTCGTAATACAGAGGTTTTGGGTTTGAGCCTGGTTGTGGCCATATCTCCTTGTTTCCTTGGCCTTGGGCCGGAAACTTTACTCTAATTGGTTCAGAAGTCACATAGAGTCTTTGGTCACCTGTGCGAATGCTCCTTCTAGGGGTGCTGCATACAGTGTAAGCATAATAGGCCTACCTGGTGATAAATCAAATCCTAAATGTTACAATTTTTGTTCCAAAAATTCTGTCCCTCGATTTGAGTCATTTCCGTAACGAACCTTTTGATGGGCGGTAGGCATTCTCTGGTATCTTAAAAGTATAATTTGCAAAATGTTGTGGGTGTGTGTGAGTGGGTGACAGTGTTTGCAATAAGCTCCGTGAATTTTGATCTAAACGGAGCAAAATTCACAGGAAAGATAAAGGAAAACATGGAGAGTGACATGAACTTTATTTGATCGAAAGCCGTCAACGGGTTGCTTCAAAAAATGCAAAAAAAAACAGTATTTTCAGACCATTTTTGAGCTAGAAAATGACAGAATGCTTAATTACTAGGCGAGTGCGCAAATAAACAAAACGCATCCAAAGACATTGCGTCGCACTGTATGCAGCGATGCAGACGGTTTTTTTTAGCAAGTTTAGTATTACACAGTAGATTCAAGTGGGAATGATGAAGAGTAGAGGAGATTGAACTATAGCTCTGCGAATTTTGATCTAAACAGAGCAAACTTCACATGCAAGATTAAGAAAAAAACGGGAATGAAAATAGAATTTATTTTATCGAAAACCATCAAAAAGTGCACAAAAAATTATATTTTCAGACCATCTTTGAGCTTTAAAATGACGTCAGTCGTTTTTAGGTGAGAACAGGTGACGGGTGTTGTGATAGAAAAAAACGGGGGAGTATGATCATACGGGATAGAGAGGAACGCCAACACTCCCATTTTTTAAAGCCAAAAGTAGACGAAGAACCACCCACAAATGAGTTTAAGTGGTAGCCTAATAAACAAGGTCCGACTCAACTTTCAAGGACAAGGTGAAAAGTTGTTGGATTACTTCTAGTACCAGTAATTGCAACTAAGGACCAAGTGACACTAAGTCACAAGGTTTTTGTTAAGCGGGAGCCGGGCTCCATTTACCCAATGGTTCTTAAGATTTGGCTCCCGGTCTATTCAATATTTTACACTGGAAACTGCAGTACTGGGCTCCGTTTTAAGGTCAAGAACCTCATTTTGGCTCCTGGTCCAAATCTGCTGAGTCAAGTCATGGTGCCAGGACTACTAGATAACTACATGTTGTTGTTATTTGGCTGGAACATTATATTTTTCTTTCTGTGTATGCCTGGATCAATTAAATCTGCTTTGCACATGCATTTACCTTCGTTCTCCACATTTGGATTATTCCACGCAGCGACTCCACATTATGAAGAACACATTACTGGATTACTCACTCAAAACAAATACACTGGAAATGTATAAATTTGGTGCACATATTCACCACATGAATTTTAACTTCTCTCTGTAGGATTTATATCAAAACAACCCAGAGAAATTTGCTTCACCAGATGTGAGAGGGCTGATGGAATTTGAGTGGGATCTTTACATTGAAGAAGAAAGAAAGGCACAAAAGGGAGAAGTATGGGCCTTCATGGACAAAGCCGTGGCCTATCTCAATGGTCAACTCATTGGTAAGTATGCCACCAAGGAGAGAAGTATGGGCCTTCATGGACAAAGCCATGGCCTATCTCAATGGTCAACTCATTGGTAAGTATGCCACAAAAGGGAGAAGTATGGGCCTTCATGGACAAAGCCATGGCCTATCTCAATGGTCATTGGTACGTATGCCACAAAGGGGAGAAGTATGGGCCTTCATGGACAAAGCCATGGCCTATCTCAATGGACGGGCCTTCATGGACAAAGCCATGGCCTATCTCAATGGTCAACTCATTGGTAAGTATGCCACAAAGGGGTAGAAGTATGGGCCTTCATGGACAAAGCCATGGCCTATCTCTATGGTCAACTCATTTATAAGTATACCACAAAGGGGAGAAGCATGGGCCTTCATGGACAAAGCCATGGCCTATCTCAATGGTCAACTCATTGGTACGTATGCCACAAAGGGGAAAAGTATGGGCCTTCACTGACAAAGCCATGGCCTATCTCAATGGTCAACTCATTGGTAAGTATACCACAAAGGGGAGAAGTATGGGCCTTCATGGACAAAGCCATGGCCTATCTCAATGGTCAACTCATTGGTAAGTATACCACAAAGGGGAGAAGTATATGGGCCTTCGCGGATAAAGCCATGGCCTATCTCAATGGTCAACAACTCATCGGTAAGTATACCACAAAGGGGAGAAGTATGGGCCGTCATGGACAAAGCCATGGCCTATCTCAATGGACAACTCATTGGTATTTATGCAACAAAGGGGAGAAGTATGGGCCTTCACGGACAAAGCCATGGCCTATCTCAATGGTCAACTCATTGGTAGTTTACCACAAAGGGGAGAAGTATGGG
>JXSR01S019556.1:3786-15219 GCA_000969725.1 Ophiothrix spiculata | reverse complement strand
TGGTCAATTTGCAGACAACCTGATTTGAACATCTCAGGGGGTAAGGGTTCCAAAAATACCTGTCTCCAAAAATCCCCCTAGGGGGGGGGGGAGGGTTTCGAGTCTGAGCCCATAGACTACACGTCCTTACCAGTATCCCCCAGATAAACCCCTTTTTAGTTTTACTTAATCATTTATTCGAGTGATCAAAAAGTTATCAAAATCAAAACAACCAATGACTTCAGTTGGTGAAAATAGTGTAGGAATAACGACTGATTTTGTTTCACAGTGTGTGTGAATTAGGGGCTTCCAATGCTCAGGCTTCTCAGCTGCCAAACCTTTGATTAATTAATACATTAATTAATCCAAGTAAGCTTAACACTCACAGCTTTTATTTTATTCAGATATATTTTTCCTCTCTCACGTGCACCAAATTATGTATGATTATGAAATAAGGGAATTACTAAATGAAAAACCTAAGGAAGAGAGAGAATCTGTTTCTACACCCCATTTCATGTATCCTAACACATAACATATGACCATTAAAGAATGGATTCTAATTTGTCAAAGTTTACGTTTGAATATAGAAAATAAACGTTCGATCAATTCTTCCTTTATTTACCTCTATTTGGTGTTATAATAAATGTATGCATTATACTGACTATAAAGAGAAATTTCCTGTGGAATTTATTTTCATTATAGAAAATAAAAATGAATCCAGCATAGCATACAATTTGCCATCATTGGTAGTTACCAAAAATGTACTTTTCAAAAGATACAATGTGATTTATGCCAAACACTTATACATTATAAATTGACATAAAACGATTTAAAATGTTAAATTCCTGGCAAGTTTAATAAAATTCATATCAGAACAAGTGATTTCACTTAATTTCATAATGGGTGATATTATTATTTATTCATAAATAATTCTTTAGAAACATACAAAGAATCTATATGTAATATATGGTAGCTGTCCTATAAACCTAGTTTTCCTGATGTCATCTATTATTGCACTGTAAATGCCTGCTAAACAAGCTGCAAAATAACACAAATACAAGATTCAACATAGAGACCTCCTAAAAATCCATATAAGATATACCGAGTCAGTCAATAAAAGCGCAATAGTTGAAATAGCGCCATATCTATAGACAAAGATAAATACTAATAACTTTTGTTTCAAAGTAGATCATGGATTTACTTTTAGAATGTTCAAAGAATGGGGATAATTGATAAAGGCGTTCCAGAAATATGTATTTTAAGTGGGTTGTGTAACATCATTTTTGTCGAACTAGGGAACAGTTTGATCATGTGTCTCATAAGGATTGAATGTGACATTGCCTTTCTATTACCCTTCTCTGACCCTGAAAAGACGTTTTGAGGCTTTAGAAGTGACTTGATTTTGTAGAACATTATTATGTGTAAAATAATAGTGACTGAAGTCTACCTCTTCCCCTCCATGAGGTTTGATTCACCTCTTTGCACTTGTCTCCGTTTGTTGTACGTCTTAAGGTGGTATTAAAGGCAAAATGAAAGTTGCTTTGACTGAGATAAAAGTAGGCCTGTTGCAGAGAGCTAAGCAAAAAAATATATATTCCAAATTTTGAGCCAAATCAGACAAACGGTTTTTGAGATATTTCTGTTTAAAGTTTCTATGTATTCTATTGTTTTTGCCAATATATCGATGAAGTTAATGAGGAAAACTGGCAAAATATACTCATTAATATTAATTTTTGCCAATATTTCTCCAATATCTTATGAATAAACCTTCATACTACTTTTACCTTTAAGAATTTTAACTTGAAACTTTGCCAATGTATTTCTATGACCTAAAACTTTAATGTATGATTTACCCGCCCATCTAATTTGCATACTTGCATAATTAATTAGCTATTTCTATAATGCTCATTAATCACATGATATTATTTTAGGCCATAAAAAACACATTGGCAAAGTTTCAAGTTAAAATTATGTAAAATAAAAATAGTATGAAGATTTATTCATAAGATATTGGTAAAATAATGGCAAATATGAATATTAATGAGCACATATTGCCAATGTTGCTCATTAACTTTATCAATATATCAGCAAAAATGATAGAAAACAAAGAAACTAAAATCATGCGTATCTTAACAACCGTATGTCCGATTTCCTTCAAACAAAAACCAGTGTTCAGCGTTATAAGCTTTACTTGTTCAATGTAATCAAGTACCTCTAAAATCAGTTTCTAATTTCCAGAAACATCCTTTCGATATACCTTAATACCTCTCTTAGGCTAAATTTAGGCATTAGTAATTTCGCAGCTGCGAATGAGCTTCAAAGAAATACTTTTGACAAATATCAAAACAAGGTTTTATATCGCTTTTCGGCTGAAAATAAAACAATTTTCGCGCACTACAACAAACAAATTGACGGTATATACATCGGGACGAAACATGAATTACGGGACGGTAAATAGGTTTACCCTCCTTGGCTTACATGCCTTCGTACGGTCCTGAGTATATCTATGGTGTGTTGTACCTATATGTATGTTGTTTTATAAATCATAGGAATTACGGTACATAAGCGATTTCTTATCCGGGTTGCAATTTAAATGAAATTACGCGTACAAGTAAAATTTTGATCCTCAATTTCAGCTGCAATTACAGCAGCGTAATTACCCTTTTTATTTCTATCCGGTAATTTCTTCTGTCTCTAGAGATCTACACATCTACAATATATAGGTAATTATGTGTATTCGGTAAATAGGTTGAATGTATAGATATACATGCTAACAGACAATCCTGTGCACGAAGGGTGCAAAACCCCATATTTGTGTAAAACTGCCAACACCACCGTACGGATAACGAATTTAACGAATCAGTACCCCGAATGTCAAATGACAATAGTATCAATGTGTTAATTCCGCCACCGTTGTATAAGGTACATTAATTATGTTAATAACGTAAAAAGTGCTTCAAAAGATAGAAAAGGTTTCATGCCTATATACTCCTCACAAAACAACAACAACAACAACAACTAAGAGCGTCATTAAAGGAACAAATTTGACAAAATTAATCACGACTTTGTCTTTCATTATATTGTACACAACAAGTCATGCAGTGTTAGATTAGTCTTGCAACTCACGAGTCTCTTTACAGCTTCATTTACAAAATTATTTAAAACAAACAAATTCATGTGCTTAAAAAAAGCTAGTCACATGTTACTCTTAAAAATAATAATAAGTTCATAACGGTGTAATAATTGCTTTGATAGATAGTCAAGGCTTGTTAATACCTTTTCAGGTTTAGATATAATGTCCTTTTTACATACTTTAAACGAGGGGTTGACGTTTTAATGTTCGCAAAAAACAACAAAGAGCGTAAGTTAGGACAGATTTGGTGAATTCAATCACGACTGTGTCTTTCCTTATCCTGTACACAATTATTTAACAAGTCATGAAGTGTAAGATTAGCCATGCATCTAATTCTCAAGTCCCTTTAAACACATCTATTAAAAATGTTCACGTGAAAAGCACAAACAATCCCGTAGGCATTATAAACATCAACATTTTGAAGCCTCCATCTGAACACTACACTCAACAAGTTTGTTAATAAATGAACATTTGATTGAAATAATTTATTCTCAGTTTATAAAAAAACGAATGCAGTCGCGTCATACGATGATCATGATACTACAGACACTACTTATACACATGTTCAACTGTAGACTTTATACATATTTATGAAAGCTTAAAAAGCTTTTAAATAGATCAAATCGTTTTCACCTACTTAGCCAACGAGATGCTATACCACTTTGTTTCACATACAACTTAAGAACTGGTTCATCTGAGAGTACTCTTTTTTCAAAGCCAAAAAGTATGTGTGTATGCAAGTATTCTTCAAACATACAATAATGTGTGCAACGTTTATATTGCTCCAGAAATTTACAAATATTGTATATAAAAACGCCACATAAAACTTAAAAACAAGCCTGTGTCCGTAGGTACCTACCTACAGACACAGGTAGGCAGGTAGGCAGGCAGCAGGCGGTTAGGTAGGTAGGTAGCTAGGTAGGTAGCTAGGTAGGTTGGTAGCTAGGAAGGTAGGTAGGTAGGTTAGTAGGTAACATGGAGAAAAATTGAGTACAATTCTAATACAATTCGAGTACAATTCTAGTACAAGAATGGAATTTGCACATTTGGAACATCATTCGAGTACAATTTAAGTACAATTCTAGTACAAAAAAAAAATATACTAGAATTGTACTTAAATTGTACTCGAATGATGTTCCAAATGTGCAAATTCCAATCTATTTACCAGGGTAGATAGGTAGGTAGGTAAGTAAAAAATTGTAAAGGACAAGACATAACGAAAACATCTTTCAAACTGCGACTATCTAGTAAACAGAATACAACGCGCTGTCACACAATAACATGCCTTGAAGGTATGAAACAATATCGCCCTAGATCGAGCAGGCTTTTTCGATGGAGGTGTAGTATTAAGGCTTCTCGTTTTATATTTCTAGTACTCGAGACGTTGATATTTGTGCAAACGTAAAAACTTGAGTAAACAAACGGCTTAATACTTGGATATTTTAGACACCTATTTCATTGTAATATACACCCTTATCAATGTTGTAGACTCCCTTCCCTTGTTGAACCTTTTTTGACACCTATGGTCGCCCATAGTTTGACATCATGATAAAATGTTTGGTAGCCAAAATTTTGTTTGGAGGACAAGTATAAATTGACCCTATCAACCTGGTGTGTAACACATTGAAATAATGAACGCATGGACTTATGTGCGTAACAAACTTAGACGCGCAAGCCAATACGCGCATTAACCTATTGCTTGCATTCATGGTTATAGCATTTTGTTAGGGCTATTTTTAAAATAATGAATTAATTAAATAGGCCATCGGGCACGGAAAAAATTACTTTATTTAAAAATGTATTAATACAGTATATAAAACCAATATATACTGGCACTTTTCAGATCATCTGCGCGCCTCAGTAAAATAGCTAAATTTTAGTCACTTCAGGCCCATAGTTTTAACCAGAGATCTTCAAGTCAGTATATATTTGTATACTATCCACTGAATTCATTAACAGAATTCATCAAAACCCATTACATAATTAGTTAAGGAAACGAAAGTCTAAAAAGACATAAAACAAACCATGAGAATAGTTGACTAAAATGTTAATATACTATTTCCATGAACAAACAATTTCAATTGAAAAATATCTTTCATCATTGAGATAAGAAAACATAAACTAGAAATGTTTTTTAAATGCTTGGCTCGCTTCCGTAAATTTCAAAATAGTGAGACTGGTCTAAGATTATTGAAAAGAGATTCCAGAAACTTCAGTTCAAATTCTTTTAACAAAGTAATGCTGTTTCTGTATAGATGTACTGGCTCCATATTTGTAATTCGATAACACTGTTAAAGTTTCATTTCTATAGACAAAGAAAATGTTGTCGGTCGGTTGCCAAAAAAAATAAATATTCGAGTATCTATCTATATCTAATATAATCACTGACAATCTACTAGATACTAACTTTTAACATTTTGTAAATTCTTGTCAAACTGCAATTCCTTCGTGTTTCCCTCTGCCATATTGAAGTGAAACTTTCAACCTGGGTGTGAAAACACGCAGCGATAAGCTTATCTGTATCCTCACATCTAGGTCACACCTTACGCAGATGTTATGAAGAAAATCAATACATTTTCACTTATTGCACTTAAGACTAGGACATTTAAAATCGGAAAGTTGTGTGAGCAGTGGCGGCACCGACATCTCAATTCGGGATGCAGGGGTCATCTAAACCTTTTAATAGAAACTGCTCGATTTGTCCTAGCGAAATCAATTCAAGTTCAGTGATGGTCATGATACGACAACCCTACTGATAAACATGGTATGTAAGCTTCATAAATAATTACAATGCATTTAGAGGCTTTCAAAGACTGATCAACTCGCTTTCACCTACTTAGTAAAGAAATGAAAGCTATGCTTTGAGTGAATTCAAGCATAGCCAGAATGGTACACGGCAGTGTTGCATTAATTAGATTTTATAATGCACATTCTACAAAGTTTGAAGTTCTTTTTACTAATGATTGTTAATAACGTAACTTGGTGTGAACTTGCTACGGTAATAGTTGAGCTTTTTGCAAGGCAGGAAATAAATAAAAAGTAAAAGTAAAATATTTATACTACTTATACAGCAATTGTTGATACTCTTGATACTTTGCAAATAATACATGCCTATACGGCAGAGTGACAACAAGCATTACTGTTTTTTTCATTCAAATGAATGGATTAAATGGTTATCCATCTATTTAGGAAAATGTTAATCCTAGCTTTTTTTATTATAAAAGAAAAATAGTTTCGACTGCAATTGCGGAGACTCGAAAAACAGCTTATGGCGCGGGTTAGCTAACTAAGGGGCGGCTTCAAAACTCAACCGGCGGTTGTCTGTTGGTTCTTGTCGGTTCTGGGCGGTTCAACCGGTATAAACAATTATAGGCAACCGCCCGGAACCGCCCAGAACCGGCAGACAACCGCCAGTTGAGTTTTGAGTCGCCCCTAAGCAGTCTTGAGGTCGTGAACTGAAATCAAGAACATTACAATGCCGTACTTATCTTTTATACACTGAATAGATTCATCAGGATCGTTCAAAAAGTCAAAATATTGGAATTGTTCTCAGATATAGCATTCGTATTATCTTTGTTTACATAAAATTGCAATTTTGCCCCGATAAAATGCTCAATTTGCAAGAACATTTACGAATGCTAGGTGGAATGTAGATATTATGTAGACATTCATAAAAGGTAATCATGGTAATAGTTCAAACAGGGAGAACTAGGGGTCATGATTCACGTTAATTTTTTCGGACAAAACAGCGCGAGTGTATTACATTATCATTCAAAATCAACACCACATATGTAATGACTCACCCCGAAAGGGGGGACTTTGAGGATGATATCGATTTTTAGTTTATGATTTCATATATTTCAGCATTTTCTAAACTTTAAAATGACACCTTATTTGTCGAAATTGATCAAGGCGATCACATTTTACAACAGAAAACCTGCTAGAAATTCTTATTATTTTCTTTATTTTTGCTACCTATTTCCACAAGTATCTTGAAAAGTGTTCTGTCGCAAAGTCGTGGCGATTCGTCACATATGTATATAATATTATTTGTAATTCAATTAGATATATCAAGCCTATAATTTGTCAAAATTTGAAAACATTCGAATTGTCTGTACATCATGCAATTATGAGGTTTCGGCGTCAGCTTTTTCAAAGTAGTCTGTTGACGCCATTTTGTCTTTGATCATGAACATAAAATCACTAGTAAAAGTTCATGTATAAAAAAGACTCCATATGAACGCCAAAAATTGTGATATTCTGACGTGTTTGTAAGTAGGCAAAAACTTATCGTTAACTTGATGTTCAGCCGTCTTGCTCACGAAAAAGAACTGTAACCTTAAAATATAAAATACCTGAAATAACTACATCTTAATACCACTCAAATCAGATCTAGAACAAATAGCTTGCTTATGTCAAATAAATAGCATTATTTATTCAAATATAGGGAAATGTAAAAAAAAGAACCTACAACAGATGATAGTTGTCCTATAAACCTAGTTTTCCTGATGTCACCTATGACTGAACTATAAAAGCTTGTCGAACAAGCTGCAAAAATAACACAAAGCATTTGTACATGCTATATTCATATAAACCTCTTGGGATCTAATAAACCTACTATGGGTTTTACAAATACCAATAAGACGATAGTTTTGAACGTTTGTTATGACAGCAAATTGCTTGATAGGATGAGCACAGATTGAGAGAAACATGTGACTATTTTTGTGAAATAATTCATCATTAGTGTTAATATCTACCTGAAATGTCATGTGCATGGTCATACACCATGTCTAATGATTGCAGCTTTAGATCGTGGTTTATGTATACAGATTGCCTAATAAATTTACTCTTGCTTTGTAGAGATTTAAAGTATTTTAAACAAAAAAGCAATGGCAAACACACGCTACTTGTGTAATATCATTTCAATTACCCCGTCATTAAAGCACGTCTTACTACCGGGTTTGGATGGGATTGGGTGGACCATGACATAAACAGTTTTAATATCGCCGTCTGCATCACAACGCAAAAAAAAGTGACCTCTTTGATTTTTTACATCCTTAGCGGTTACTTTGATGAATAACATCTGAGGTGCACCCGCGAGTCCGACACGTCGCTAGTCCTACACGGTGCTAGTCTGACATGGCACTAGTCCGACTGCAACATTTTTCTATACTACAAAGGTGCGTCAGTCTAAAAATGAAAAACACTGCAAGTCCGAAAAAACAACAACAACAACAATGAGTAAGTCTTAAAATGTAAAACACAGTGCCAGTCCGACACTGCACTATCATTGAATTCATTAAATTTCCTACAAATCGTGAAAATCTGAACGCATTAAATGTGTGGAGAAAACAAGGGTGTCACCTAAGGCAGTATGAAAGCCTCATCTTTTCACGCGACTGATGAGTCGTACTACCAATCAAGAGGCGCGCGATGCATTCTTATTGTTGCTTTGTAGTCGCACACGCCCTCCGTATGATACGCAACATGTAGATCTGTTTTGTAGCAAATTTAATGACTTCAATAATAGTCCGATTTTTTAAATGAAATAACGCTAGTCTGGAAATGAAATACGCGGCGCTATTTCGAATCTGAAATCCATTGCGCTAGTGTTACAAAAATGTCGGACTAGTGCAGTGTTTTTTATTTTATTATTTTTCAGATAGGACTAGCGCCGTGTATTTTATGTTCACACTAGCGCCGTGTCGGACAAACGCCGTACCGGACTAGCTTCATGTATTTCATTTTCGGACTAGCGCCGTGTCGGACTAGAGCATAGTAGGACTAGCGGTGTAGTATCATTTGAAAAATATCTGCATCATATGAATTGAAACTTTCAGGACTTAGAATTATCATTTTCTTTATTTATTACACATACACATAATAAAAATCTGACATTTAGAACCTTTATGACAACATTTTTTGAAAAGGTGCCCATTTTTTGTCATTCGACATTTTCCGGTCAGAAAATACTTTGTGACATTATAATTACCCAACGCCTTGATCGATCTTGGTATCAATACAATGGAAAGAGGAGATCCTATTCTATAAGTAATAACTAATTTTAGGCGTCTGAAATTCAAAATCACTGGTGGTGGTAACCTTCCTCCCCCGCTCGGAATACGTGGTTCAGACAAGGGTTAAAAAAGATATAGGATTGGTGCTGTGGCTATTGTTAAGTGCTCCTATCAAAACGTCAAGACGAAATTAATGCTAAGCCAGTTAAATGTTCCAAACTGGAAATGATTCGTTAGATCTGCTATTGGTTTCATGAGAAATGGGTATACATATCAGTAATTGTGTGTCGCCGTACTTAGTTTTATAAAGCAAACAGGAAATTGAGTTCTACTTGTGGATTTAAACTAAAGTCCAAAAATAACTTCATTACATCATTAAGACTCGTTTGCCTATCTAACTCATAAATTTACTTAGTAATCTATAGGATTGCGAGGTACGCAGGGATAAGAAATTCGAAAACAATTCTGAAAAGTTTGTATCATATGATAATGCAACAGTTAAAGATTCCATAGGATTGCAACTAAGCAAAAGAAAGAAAATCCTTTGATGGTTTACTCTACCCATACCTAAGATGGTACATCAGACATTTTAATCAAAATGATCGCGAAGTATGTAAAACCAAATACTTAGATGCCTGGGGTCACGTTTTATAGCAAAAAAACCCGTGGTTCATAGTGATAACAATAATATTGTGATTCCTAATGTTAAATCTGTTAGATTAGAAAATGATGTAATCCCGTTACAAATGTTAGTTCTTAAGACATCTTCTCTCACTACTCTCAATAATACCATTATGCTGACTACAAATAAACAAAATGTCAGACATTCGCCTTTACGTTGACAAAAATGCTGCCTCTCTGCTTCACATTCGTTAATAAAGAAGTACGTATATAATTTAGATTCATGTGTAGTCGGTAACTATAAAAGGGTACCTTTAGGGCTTGGGTACAGAAGATAAATATAGTAGACTAACAAACCTTCCCAATACAAAAGCATCGGCTTCATAATCCCAAACAGACTTAAAAAATAGTAACGAATTTAAAGACGTTCAGATTTAGTTTTGTTTATTAAAATCGAATTTGGACTCAACGCAAAAGTTAGTTTTGTTGATTGAAATCAAATTTGGATTCGAACCAAGGCAATGAGCATTTAAAATGTATCTATCGACCGTTATGTTTTCAAAAACGTTCATGTCATGCATGATCTATCATCTATGATTGAACCAATACAGGTCATATGACAATCTTGTCTAATATTTAGCTCATACGGTTTGGGAAAACTTGTAATCATTGACGGTTAATCAAGTACGATATAATATAAAATGATCCGAAAAACTTTTTAAATAGTACATGGATTCATTTAGTGACTGATAGCCAACCAACATCCAATTTACACTTAGGCACGACTATAAAACATTTTTAATAGAGCTATCGGAATCCGATAGAAATATTGTATTGTTTTCAAGTACTGCAAGAATCAGCAGATCATTTGAGAGTTGATTTCTTTTCAAAGATACATACAATGAATCTTTGTATCAACATGATCAACTTCACAACTTTCTGATCCACTAATCATAACATTTAAAACATGTCATGAATATTATGCAGATTCATGTGGGTTTTAAACATTTTTGAGCATAACAAGACCTATTGAAACACCACCCCTAAATTATAATCACAGAAGCGAGAACGATCTGCCTTAGTCTGCTTATTTCTCAATATAATGACATGACATAACAAAAGTAAGCATAAACTTTTAAAACCGGTTTGAATCAGTGAGCTATCTAGTAAACAGAATACAACGCGCTGTCACACAATGACATGCCTTGAAGGTTTGAAACAATATCGTCCTAGATCGAGCAGGCTATTCCGATGGAGGTGTAGGATTAAGACTTCTCGTTTTATATTTCTAGTACTCGAGACGTCAAAATTTGTGCAAACGCTTAAACCTGAGTAAACAAACGGCATAATGTTCTACCAATATAACTACAAAGTTGCAATAAAAAGATGTGTTTTTTTATGTGTACTGTTATACTATTAATTGAGTATCTATTTTTTTTTATATTTAACATACTATGGCATTAATTCATATGTACAACTTGAAAGCTTGATCTCTCTGTATATAACGAAATATACCTATGAACATGACTTAAAGGTACATGTTCCGATTTTGCTTGAGTAATTAACACGAGTCCTTATCACAATCTCTTTATATATACTTATATCACTGGGCATAAGTTGCATTTGACAAGTTCACTGAACTCAAGGTTGTTTATTAAAAGAAAGTCTGTTCATCTTAAGACT
>JXSR01S019552.1:29855-40166 GCA_000969725.1 Ophiothrix spiculata | reverse complement strand
TTACAAACATGAGGTCTATATCGTTGTCAATAAGGTAGTCCGATAGTGGAATTGCCTTGTACCGTATTGAACGGGCATTCCACAGTCCGGCATGAAGTGGGGTATCAAAATTTGAAATAGTCTGAGAGGGATTATGAACAGTTCCAGGTTTCTGTTTCAATCTTTTTCCTCCTCTGCTTCCTCGTTTTCGCCAACGTTTTCGACGTGTTTTGTGAATGTTGTCACCCTCTCTATAAACCAATGAATAAGGACAAATACGCAATTCGTCATCAGTTTTCTTAAACTTTATTATTGTAAATGTTCAAAGGTTCAGGCACAAGGCAAAAGGGAGGTCAGGGATCATTATACATAGTGCAGCGTCGAAAGAACACAATTGTCAAATTTGGCAGTGAAACATGTAGTGCAATGGATACAAAATACAATACAATATACAAAAACAAATATACATAGAAAATGAAAGCATCTCAAAATGAATACATTGTTCTAGCTCTGAATACATTAAGGTTTGACACGGAGCTTTCGGTTTCCTTCAGACATTGTATGTTGCGAAACTGTTTCAGAACATTCAACTTTATGTAGCATGTTTAGACACTAAACACGCAAATTGTTACAGTTTCTTCTCAATTTCTGGATGTTTATTTTTTTTAAACTCAGATGCTAAAACCATAAAAGTTACCAACCCTTTTTTATTGGCTTAGAAGTGTGTTATTATTATCGCGCGAAACACCAACCCGACTGATGACGGATGACTCCACAATGGTTTCAGTACAATTTGGAAAAATATAGTAAACACATAATGCAGAAAGTCGAAAATTAAAATCAACAGTTGGTAGTATTATTGGTTGTTAGAATCTAATTCTTAGAAGAATAGAACACTTACCTAAATTTTGAATTTTCACAATATTTGAGAGATTTTGATGGAAAACTAAAGTATCTATTTTTGACAAATTGTAACTCGTATTTAAACAATTCTGCATGGATGTGCTCTGAAAGTTTGAATTCTTAACAGAGGGCACTTTTTTGTTTCTTTTCAAAACGTTTCCAAATTATATTAGATAAGTTCAGAAATCTTGGAAATAGTTTAAACGAGTTTTCTACGTGCGCGTGGAGAAGTGGAAAAAAATTCTAATATTTCTAATTGAATACATGACCAACTTCAACTTCAACTTCAACTTTATTATTTCCATATAAAACAGTACATATAAATGACAGACAAATAAAATCTTATGGAGGAGACGGCTGGAAGGCCAATAAGGCCCGTTAAATAGCCGACCCCTATATAACACAACATAAATCAAACAGTAAGGAAATAAAAAATACCAAAAAGACATACAACGATGAGCTCAAAGGACGTGGGATGGTCTAATTCAAAATAAAGTTACTCGTAAGCTTGCAATAGGTAGCGTTTAAATTGATTTCTGAAATGTTTAATCGATTTGGATTCTTTTATATTTTGGGGCAAAGAGTTCCATAAAACGGGACCGTTCGATCGAATGCATTGGTCAGAAAATGCTTTCTTGTTGTTAGTTAATTGCAAATCGTTAGTACCGTATGTCTTGTTTTGTATTTATGGATATCAGACCTTCTTTTAAAGTAGTCTTTAAATGAAACCGGTAAGTCATTGATGCTAAATCTGTATGTAAAAACTCCTAAAACCAAAACATACCTATATACGGTATATTATTACAATTAGTAAATACTAATTTTACACTGTGGCGAGTCTGGTGACTTTGAACTGTATGCAAGATTTAAAACATGTTTTTGAATTAAGGGGTAAGAGAGTCCATTGATGGTTGCCATGAGCTAAAAAACTTTTTTAACATATTTGACAAGGTTAACATTATAGTAATAAAATGAGAATCCAAAAATAGTAAAAAGTAGACCAGAAATGTGTTTTTTAGCCCAATTTACGAAAACATTGACAGCTGTGTCTACAGTTAGTTTACCGTTTCTTGGCAACAACAGCTATGTATGTATTGACAATCGCGAAATACTGAATCGTGAGCTCTGCTTTGTATTATAAATGACATACAATATCGACAGAAAAGCCACTACCCGGGGAGACACCTCCTAAACTCATCATTGTAACAGTAATCATGGTAATGTATTCAGCTATATTGACACCGTGGGATGGTACAATTTGTGACCCCACTTCCGTGACCTCACTTTTGTGACCCCACTTTATTTTTGCCAATTTTACACCAATATCACAAAAAATATATTTTTACGCATTTTTGAAATCATCCGAGGTCATTAAGGGGGTCTTAAGAGGCTCGAAAGGGGTTAAAAGGTCTAATTCTTTAAAATGCTCAGATTGACCACAGATTTTGTTTAAAATCTTTGGATTGACCTAAAATTGATATGGGTGTACTTTGGGACATCCTGAGTAACATAAACACATTTTAAAAATCATCCGAGGTCATTAAGGAGTTTTAGGGGTCGAAAGGGGTGAAAGATCAAATTGGCAGATATTGATTTTGATGATTTTTTCATATACTTTTTTTTAGTTTGTTCAAATTTGACCGGGAGTGACCCTCAATGACCTCTGAAATGTATTTATGTTGCTCAGGATGACCTAAAGTACACCCATATCAAATTTTAGGTCAATCGGAGCATTTTTGAGAATTTGACCTTTAACCCCTTTAGACCCCCGTAAGACCCCATTAATGACCTCGGATGAATTTTAAAATGCGTAAAAATATATTTTTTGTGATATTGGTGTAAATTTGGCACAAATAAAGTGGGGTCACAAAAGTGGGGTCACGGAAGTGGGGTCACAAATTGTACCATCCCTGACACCGTGCCGCTTTTCAAACATCTCTTTAAAAATACACACGTAGCTATGAGCTATTCCTGGAAAAAAAGTCGAGTACATTTGTATCGTGCAACATTCCTGAGCTGCACATTTGTAACACAATTATCTAGCCCAGTCTTGGTAAATTTCTAGTACAAACTTTGTACAAGAAATGTACTAAAACTGTACTAGATGATGTTCCAAATGTGCAGCTCAGTAAATGTTATACTAGATTTTTACCAGGGATTTTATTAATATCCCTAAATAACCTGCCCCCTCCCCCAAAGGGTTCCTCATTTTGCACTAGATCTAAATAATAAAAGAGAAACTGCGCTCTTCTTATTTTGAAAGGTTCTCACTGAGAGACTCCGGTTGCGTAGCTAGGGCTAGGGGTGGAAACTTGGCGCTTTACCCGTATTATTTTTACCCATACTTTTCGAAGAGTGAAGCTTTGTTAATGCACTGAAATAATAATTCTGAGGTGTGCTTTTCTTTGTGTGTTTCTTTTTTCTGTTCACATATTTGTGCTTCAAATTCTTTTTAATTTATCTAATTTTTGCCTTTCAGTTAGAAAGTGGCGGGAAAATGTACGTTTTTGTGTCTAGTGTACCTTTTTGTGCCTAACAGAAAGTAGATGTTTGTATTTTAGCTCTGGGAAAAATCGAGTACAATAAATTCTAGTACACATTCCGATTTTTCCCAGGGAGTTTACCCTAGTTCTAGAGACTCTACTCTATACCCTTTAACATATAAGTCATTCCTTTTAATTGTGAGCGGAACCCCCCGTATACAACATTATTATTCAACTCTAATCATGCTAATAGATTCAATAGTTTTCATACTGTGTTGAACATGTTGAAAGCATATTACACAACATGGCCATGCAAATACGTTGATACAAGGACACAATAAATTACCGTTCCAGTGACGCGGCAAATTTGAAGTTGAAAGCACCTTGCATTTATCCACATTTTGGGCGCAAACTGCTAAGAATTAAACGGTATTTCAATCGTAGTGTCCTATCAATCAATAACATAATTTTTAGAACCGCACCATTTGCTATTGGAGTGATTGGACTGATAATTACTCAAATGTTCACTGGCAAAACCGAGAGTTCTCGGGTTTACAAAATGGAAGTAACAACAGAATACTGCATGTTTCAAACCGAAAAATATGGGATTTATAACGGATTTTTACAGCTGATGTAAGTAAACTATAATATAAATGATTTTTTATTATTTCAGTTTTGTTTTTAGTTATTTTTTGAACATGAATGTCGTGAACATAAGATGAATCCGATCAATTTTATACTTTGAGGCTTCAAAACACCATGTTCTATTTTCACTTCAAAATCTCGAAGTTTGTCAGGTAAATGGCTTCTTTTTGACAATAAATTAATCTTTGAATGATATGTAAAATGTATTTACGGTTAGCAAAGGAAGGTGAGAACTCTTTTTTTCATTCTATATCCAATTTTGGTAAAATTTAGGTGAAGTTTGAAGCCTTTCCAAGCAACGGAAATTTTGGATGTTAAGAAACATGCTTTAGCTCCGACATTCATTGTTCTCACGACCATTTTTTGGCCTTGCACATTTCGAAAGTCATGTGTACTTCCATTGCTAGGGTCTCTACTACAATTGACCAAAATGTCCACGAAATCGAGTCGTGTGAAGTGATTAAATGTTGCAACTTAGACAAAAAAGCATTAACGTTTTCGAAGCAAACTGTCGACGCCATTTTGAAGTTGATCGCGGACATGAAATCACTAGTAAAGCTTTATATATAAACTAGAGACTCTATTCCTTATGTAAACCAAAAATTGTGATCATCGAACATTTTTAAGTAGGCCAAAACTTACAGTGAACTTTGCGTTCTGCTCTATTGCTCATCTCAAGGAACAGTACCCTTAAGAGAGCCATTATTATCGCCGTCAACATCAAACAAGACGTAAAAGTCGGCAAAGATCATTTTTGGCCAAAAGTAAAAACACTTGCTGATTGTCAATTTAGTTATGCTTCAATCTTTAAAACACATTGCAAAGCTTCATTTAAAAAAAATAACGTAAAAATCCCTGATTAAAAGACGATATCAGGACCTTCTGGCCATCATGCCTCGCTTCCTATGGTATTTTTGTACTGGTTTTAATAGGAGGATTTAGTAATGAAACGTACATGAAATGCAAAATTTGGGATGATGTCTGCTGATTGTGCTATGTTCATCACTAAATCCTCTTATTAAGACACATAACAAAAATCCCATCGGAAGCAAGGTATGATGGGGAGGTCTTGATATCTTCTCAAGTTCCCTCGATCAATGAAAATGAAGACTACATTAGTGTGCGATTCTTCAGCGTCATCTTTATAAGGCACTCCGAGATCGATCGCGAGACTGACCTGCAAGATCATGAGATCAAGGCTACAGTGAAACATACTCTACAAATTCCCAAAGTTTAAAATATGACACTTTAAATATTAAAGATGAAACTTAAAAGACTTTTGAATTAAAATAAGACTTAGATTTGAATTCATTAATTTGAATTTTAAGTCTTATAAAGTTTCGTCGTTAGTATATATAAGTCTTTGGAAATTGAAGAGCAGTTTCAACTAATAATTCAACTGCCTAACACACTATATAACATGATAAACATCAGGGAATATAATTTATTCTCTCATAAGTGCGATGAGGATTAAGGTTTTTTAACAAATTTTCGAGATTATTGTGGCTGTTGTAAACACGGTAACTCGAAAATGGTATTTGTTACCTGACCATTTGAAATCATACTTCTTTTAACACCTCTTGTGTTAAGTATTTTGCACTTTTGCACCGTCCATATAATATTAATTTCCCAAACAACCAATGACAACAATTATGATTTTAATAATTAATAGTACTAGTTTGCTAAACTAATCTGGTGGTCTGGTGACAAGTATGTCAAACAGCTGACGAGTGTATTTATACATATTTACAAATTTTGTTTTTGTTCATTTTTCATGAGAAGACCCAAAAGAAGACACCAGGACCTCCCATCATGCCTTACTTCCATTCTCTCTAAAATTCTTAGACTTATTTTCAAGTTTTATGAGACTTCTTAAAATGACAAAACGTTTTTTAGATTTAAAATAATAAGCAATAAGTCCGTCAAATAGACTTATTTCAAATAAATCCTTAAGATAAATCGACAACTGGCTAACAGAGCCGATAATAAGGACACGGGAGACTTACGCTTTAATCTAATAAAGATCTTATTTTCAAATCCAAAAACGTTTTGTCATTTTGACAAAGCTCCTTAGATTTAAACATAGTCTGTTGAATTTTGAGAGCTGGGGTTTTATTTTGAACGGATTGTAATGAGGGGATTTGTAGATGAAACATAGCACAAATAGCAGACCTCATCGCAAATTTGCATTTCAGATATGCTTCATCCCTAAACCCTAGCACTCATCACAACCCATACAAAAAATCCCATTGGAAACAATGCATGATGGGAAGCTCCTGATATCTTAGAAGAAGACCCGACTATGATGCTTTCGATGCAATATTATATAAGACACGTTATCTTGAATACATTAAGCAAATTAAGATCTGAAAACAGTACTGGTAAATAAAAACAAAATATATACACATTCATGAAAGTTCATCTGTGCTGGTATAACATAATGGGAAGGTTAAAAAACATTTTTTTCACAACACCAGAATTGAAAACATATACCTCGGAATTTTCAAACTACATTGTAGATCCTTCGTTTTTCATCAGCGAGATGACACAGACCCAGATCATGACCTTTGGGTACTTAACCTGAGAACAGTCTCGTAGACTCCCAGAAGTTTGTGTAGGCCCCCGTCTCGGTTCAGCGTCGGTTGTTGCAGTCGGAAGTATGCCGCCTCCTTAACACCCCTTTCAAAGTATCTGGGATCCCTGTCGAGAATCTTAACACTGTCGAGATCCACTTTATGTCCCGGAGACTCAATGTTAATATGATTAGATGAGACTGCTCTCAGGTCAAGTACCCAAAGGTCACGATCTGAGTAAGTCTTATCTCGCTGATGAAAAACAAAGGATCTCTTTTGCAAATTCCTAGGTATGTTTTTAATTCTGGTGTTGAGAAAAATATTTAAACCTTACATCAAAATATATATACCATTTTCAAATAACGTTACCCTATTGATCTTTTACTTTTCAAAATACAGTATCCTAGATTATCTTGTAATCTTCATTAAACTTTATATCAGAAAATTGCCCTGACCAAAAAAATCATAATTTTCATTTGTGTCCTTAAAATCCTTAACAGAATACTAGTATGATTATACAAGTATGGTTGAATACATTGAGCATTTTAAAATCTGAAAACAGTACTGGTAGAGTAAGGTGCAGGATTGTGTCTTTTAGGAAAAAATTCCTATTCATTTTTTTTTTAAAGAACGGAGCAATTCTATTAATAGATACAATACTGCACTTTGATGTGCTAGGGCCAGGTTACTAGTACTTATAAGAACAGAAATATATACACCACTATTAATAAAGTAAACTATTTTACTGATCAAATCTTTGTTTGACATTATTTCAGAAACCCGAGAAAGATAATACGTATATTCATACCATAGAAGTTCAAGCTGAAGCATAACTGACGGAATCTATTTATAGCAACATAGCAACATGAAATGGTCTTTACAAGGTATTTAGTGTTGCGATGATTTTATTATGTCTTGAAATGTTCAAATCAGTTGGATAGTTTTCAAAAGAACTTGTAATTCAATAATTGCAAGAAAGTAACAGAAAATGTAAAACATGTAAAAGTGTCAAACTGTACATGTAATTTGATTTAGATTTTGACATACTTAAATAATTGTATTTGAAACTGTGTATTCAATCAATCGCGACAATTCTAATTGAGACAAATCTTACATTTCGAACTGTGAAATGTGAAATGTAAAAACATTAAAAAGCAACATGCGTTCGTGTTGATTAAACATGACACAAACAGTGTGTGATGTTTTCACAATATACATGTTTGTTTCCAATTTAGGTAGACGTATGAGAGAAAAACAGTCTGAATGTTTTTGTCAATTTTAAATTTCAGCCATGTGACCAAAGAAAGTTTAAATTTCAATTGCAAAATCTGGGTCTCCTCAGTGTTTCTCGCATACTTCTGAATTCTGGAATAATTAAGAAGGTATGAAATTCCAAATAGAAATCGATGAAAATATGATTTGCAAGTCTAACACTCCTTAAATCTATACAGGCCACACATTAAACAACAAATGTCCTTACAGGGTGGCTTGTAAAACAAATAAACACTAACACTTCTGTTGTTCTAAAAACACTGCTGTTGAATTTTGGTTTCGAAGTGCTACAAAAATATTTGTACAATTGTGTGTTCTTATGTCAAACACACTCAAGATATAATTAGATCATTGTAGTCTGCTACAAAACTACAATGATTGTCAAACATCACAAATACATTATTCAGTACCAAGGCAATTTCTCAATATTTTCTTTACATTACTGTATAAAATGCCAAGTTTCGTTGCCAGAAGGAGCCCATAGTGTTAAACTGATTGAAAATTGTTCGGAAAGTGCAACATTTGTCAGGAGGGTGATACACCCTATAATTTACCACTGGAACTTGTCCAACATACTGTTTTCAGCATGTTCAGTAACAAAAGTGTTCACTGCAAATTTACATTCCTTCATAATTTTCTTGATAGGTAACGTCATAATCATGATAATAGTCAAGCTACCAAAGTTTTAGCTAAGCTTATGTAATCATCTACCCAGGGGTACCGCTCAAGATGGCAATTGGCACTCGTGCTCATCATAAAAAATGGCGTGAAAGGATCTGATTTTTTACCACAGGCGGCGTCTACTTTTTTTTGAAAAAAAGGTACTTTTCAACATTATTTACGCCATTTAGGGTTCTGTCAAGGGTCACGTTTCACTTAGAGTTGCTCAGCTGAATATTGTGCTGTACATGTTTTGAATAAAGAGTTCTTAAAACAAGAGAAAATAAGCATTGACTTCATGTAATTATGAAAAACTTAAATTGTATACATTTTGATACCTAATTTGTTAGCAAATGGTCATTACAAACTTACGCCGTTATGCCATTTGGGGTGCGATTTTCAAAATCTTTACTAAGGGGGTGCAATTTGCTATCAACAATTACGCCGTTTAGGGTCCAATTTTGAGGTGCTCTGACGAGCATGAGTAAAGTTTATGTTTGGAACGCCCCGGGAGGTAATTATCTACCATGACTTACACAGTTGTTCCTTTCTCTGAAGTTGTTGAAACCAGAGTGAACATTTTGGTCTGGGAACCAACTCGATAATGTGACGGACCTCGTCGAAGACTGTGAAAGGTAAACGCCTGAGAAAACGCTCTTCTGTATGACGGGCTGATGGCTGAATAAATGAGAGGGTTCATAGACGAGTTCAAATACAGACACATGCGAGTCACAATCGCTAACAGAGCCGTATCTTCGTGAGATAATGTTTTTCCCGAGTTTCTAACAAGTGCATGGATAATGCTTGACACCAAAAATGGCACTTCACAAAGAAAAAATGTTGATGCCATTACCAAAAGCATCAAGACTAGTTGATTGCGACGTTTGTTGTGTTGCTTTTGCTGACGTCGAAGGCTTTCCCGACGGGCTCTGCTACCATTAAATGTGATGATGATATTGGCGTAGCAAAATACAGATATTACCATGGCTAATACGAATGGAATGACCTGTATCATAAGAAAAAATGTAGGAAAGTCCCAGTGAAGATCAATAGGTGTGCAATAATTGACGACTTGATTGAAGCCATCAAAAAAGTGATCATCTTCAGGCCATCGATAACAGTGTGTTTCTATTCGAACATAATTTGGCAACACGCCTGAAGCAAACAAACAGGCAACACCCCAAGCAGCTGCAGCAATGAGCGTGGTTCGAATCTTGGTTTTATGGCGATATCTTATGGCGTGGCACACAGCCATATAACGGTCAAAGGTGACAAGAGTTACAAATGATATAGATGCGAAATAGTATAGGTAATTTGCCCAAAAGAACAAACCACAACCAAGTTCCGTTTCAAATGGTTGAGCACCATCAATCGGCATCATCATAGTTTGCCACATGTTGATAGCTGTTGAAAATATCAAAAACAGACAATCTGCCACTGCCAAATTGGCAAGATAGAAATTAGTTGTAGTATGCATATCTGATATACGAATGATTACGAAGAAAAATGTCAAGTTCATGAACAATCCGAGGATAGTCATAACGGGAGCGATGACACCTAGCATCAATCGTTCCGAATTAGTGATGAGCAAGTCGATACTTTGAGCATGGTTCAAACTTTCTACAATCCACTGTCCATCCGGGCAATCCTGGAGAAGAGAGCCACTGCTGTAGCTATAAGAAGCACTCATTGATGCATCGGATGAATCATAAGTGTTGTTAGACAAATCACTATTGTAAGAATAGTCCACATCCATGGCAAAAGATAATTCTGCAGAAATATTTAAAACTGAAGAT
>JXSR01S019551.1:33672-57590 GCA_000969725.1 Ophiothrix spiculata | reverse complement strand
GGGGCACCCATTACTCAAAATAATGTACGCCCATCCATTATGAGACGATAGATGACAGGCAAAACAAGAAATCTTATCTTTTATTCTCTAAAAATAGGTCAAAATGTGGCATATTTTGCCAAAAATGGTGTCAGGAGTGGGATTATTGACATTTTTTGGACCAATTTTTGGCGATATCTCAAAAACTAAAAAAAAAGCGTTCCCAGATATTGCTTTCTAGATTCTAAAAAATGAATTGGTCAAAATTTAGTTAGCTATACCGTAAAATGTTGGGCTCAAAGCATAATTTTTGGACCCTAGGTCCAAAATTACACATTTTGGTCCAAAAATGACCTGACCATCATGTTCAGTATGTAAATCTGCTTCTAGAAATGTATACTTTTATTTGAATTTAATTATCCGTTGCTAAGTTACAGAGCAAAAAACATTTATGAAAAAAGGGTTAACAGAGCCCTTAATATGCTTTTTACCCCATATCTCTAGGATAAACTGTTTTTGAGAAATCGGGGCCACCGTGATAACATATCTCAAAATTTCACTTTAAAGATGTGGGTAATTTAGTATTGAAACACTGTTTTCCAATTTTAATATATTTTAGATACACTGTTTCACTTTAATTTTCAATTATAAAATAAGCACGTGAATTTTCACAAATAACTAAGAAAATTGGAGCTTACAAGGACTTTTTGAGATACTGATTTTTTTAAGGGGTAAAATGTTAAAAATCACAGCTTCAGAAAACAATAAAATACATAAGAAATAACAATAAGCAAGTTTGCCTTATAAAGTTACATTTTTCGACCATAACTTTTGAACGGAAGCTCTTATTTGGTCAAACAAAAGCAGTAGAAAGGTAATTTTTCTCCAATTATTAATATGCAATAATCATTTTTGGCCCTCCAACCCCATCTCGCCCCTTTAGTGTTTACAAAATGTTTTTTCAAAGAAGATATATGAATTTGCTTATTTGTAAATGTTGATTGAACACCGTATAAATTATTGGCCATTACCAAGGCCTTTTCAAGCAACCCACTTGAATTGTGCTGTGACCTTGGCCATACAGAAAAACACAGGGGTCTTTGCTATTCTGTGCATTGGTTGATTTTTTAATAACCAAGAGTCAAGCTTGACATGGATTAGAGACAATTAAGATGATTTAAGATATGCATTATGTATGCCATGTGCAGGTTTGGTATGTGACCACCACCTTCCAGAGTTGTTTTCCTGCAGGGCTGTTGTGCATCGTATCAGCTGTTCACAATGTGACATGACTAAAGAGACAAGGATATAATAAAATTTGAACATTTTTTGCTCACTTTATCGGGTCAATACCAGTAACTGAGAGACTCTGAAAGTGTGAGCAATTCTTACATAAGTTGTTATTGATTAGTTAGCTTAGCCTGTAATTTTAATTGTAACTTTTATGTTTGTTCCAGGAAAACTTCAAGCCTTGAGTGTTCTATTGCACAAGCTGAAAGCTGGCGATCATCGAATCCTCATCTTCACACAGATGACCAAAATGTTGGATGTGCTGGAACGCTTCCTCAACTACTATGGCTATATCTATCTGAGGCTGGATGGTACCACTAGGGTTGAAATGAGACAGGTGAGTGTGGCTTATTGCCGAATGATACTTATGTGTAATTTCTCGTGTGACAGACGGGACAAAAGATTACTGTAAAACATGTTCATTTTGCGAGGTATTTAATTTCGCAAGTGAAAAGAATTCACGAAAATATTTTCCAAGTTCATGTTTTGGCATGCGAGCTTGCAATTGTGGTAAAACACTTTGTTATTATTTTTAAAAATGTGATCTATTGAACCTCTTCCCCTACCTTTGTTATGGAATGTTGATGTAAACAAACTAAAACAGAGTCTTGCGGTCGGCAATCGATAGTAGTGTTCATTGAGTTGGTTTGTTCATAAAATTTTTAATTTATTTCTGCGATATGGCTGCTTCCGAATTCGGAAGACATACATAATTATCACAAAATTTCAGATTTGTGAAATTTAATACTCTTGAAAATGTCACTTGTTGCAAATTCACGAAATAAAGTCCCCGCAAAATTAAAGTGTTTTACAGTATATCAAATTGAGCCACATGGTGTGTGAGCGCATCACATGGAACAGTATTTTATGGAATCTCCCTTGCAGGTCTAATGCTAGCCCGGTTGGCCATTTACCAAGGCCTTTTCAAGCAACCCACTTGAATTGTGCTGTGACCTTGGCCATACAGAAAAACACAGGGGTCTTTGCTATTCTATGCTTTATTTGATTCGTTGATACCCAGAGTCAAACTTTACATGGAATAGAGACATTTACACTTAACACTTCAGTGCATAAGGTGTTTTTTGACGCTTTAAAAACAATTTTCTCCACATTATTTGTCTTTAAAACTGTACACAGTGATACATATGAAACAAAAAAAACCCTGAAAATCCGTTAATTCTGTTTCAAACTGATGGCCAGATATCTAATTCGTATCAAATGTTCATTTTTTTCCGAAAAATTTCCCGCTGAAAATTGGGAAATCTGCTTTCCCAAATGAATTTTCAATGAAATTTGGCTGATAATAAAAATACAAAAAAGTTGTTTTGTTTCGGTTTTAGGGACGAAACAAAATTTGAACAGCGCCATCATTTTACCAGTTTATGCTAATTATCTCAAAAACGACGCAACCGATTTGAATTTTGTTTGCCCCAAATCATTCGCAATCCCTACCTTGACAATTACATAAGGCAAAAAAAAACCTCTGTCCCAGGTTCCGTAGGCCCCAAACCCTAAGCGCCATGCGTTTGTTTTTTTTTAGTCAAAAAGGCTATGCGCACGCGGAAATCTTTTTTTTTTTTTTATTACATTTTAGGTCACTTTTTTTTTTCCGGCTATGCAGCCGAATTTTATTCCTTTTTTTCTCTCTCGATGTAAGCAAAAAATAAAAAAGCAAAACATCTCCTGAAAACCTTTATTGGTTGTTTTATGTTGGATGTGCTGGAACGATTCCTCAACTACAATGGCTATATCTGAGGCTGGATGGTACCACTAGGGTTGAGATGAGACAGGTGGGCGTGGCTTATTGCTCAATGATACTTATGTGACCCTCCACTACAAACTTACTATACAGTTGACCTTGTTCAGTTAAATTCCAGTGCAGATTCATAAAAGTGGACTTACACACTTAATCATAAAATTTCAGATTCGCGAAATTTAATACTCGTTAAAATGTCACTTATATTGCAAATTCGCGAAATAATTAAAGTCCCCGTGAAATTAAAGTGGAATCTCCCTTGCAGGTCTGATGCTAGTCCTGTTGGCCATTTACCAAGGCCTTTTCAAGCAAACCTCTTGAATTGTGCTGTGACCTTGGCCATAAAGAAAAACACAGGGGTCTTTGCTATTCTATGCTTTATTTGATTCGTTGATACCCAGAGTCAAACTTTACATGGAGTAGAGACATTTACTAGTGCATAAGGTGTTATGAACGCTTAAAAACAATGTTCTCCACATTATTTGTCTTTAAAACTGTACACAGTTATACACCAACTCGATTAAATTAATATGAAAAAAACACCTTAAAATCCGTCATTCTGTTTCAAACTGATGGCCAGTTATCTAATTTGTGTCAAATTTTCATTTTTTCCGAAAAATTTCCCGCCGAAAATTGGAAATCTGCTTTCCTAAATGAATTTTTCAATGAAATTTGGCTGATAATAGCGGATTATTATTACAAATACATTGCTGAAATAAAAATTCAAAAAAAGTGGTTTTGTTTCGGTTTTAGGGACAAAGGTCAAAGTGGCATACATCCAGCTGTATATGCTGTTACAACCAAAATGACAGCATAAAGAATTGTGACCGTCCAGCCCGTATGAGCAGTAAATGCCAGAAACTTCATTTTGCGCTACAGGTGAAAATACATGTCAAGGTCATAATTTGCCAAAATTGATTTTTTGACAGATTCACAATCCTAGTGCTTACTACAAAATACCAGCAAAGTTTCATTTCAAGAAAATGATAGAACAAGAAAAATAAATTGGCATATTCTTAAGTTTCATTTCAAGAAAATGATAGGACATGTAAAATAAATTGGCATATTCTTAAGACGATCAACAGAAAATATAGGGCTTACTAATCTTTGAACGCGTTTATCTCAGTTATACGTTTTACTCCCTGACAACCTTTGGCGGACCATACCTTGACTTCTGGAAATCGCGTGAAGTTCATTAAGGTGTCATTTTAATCATTAAAGCATGGTCTTTGCAAATAATTAAAAAAGTGAAAATGTCAAGAGCTGGCATATACTGCTGTTTTGGGGTGGACGGTCACAATTGGTGTTTGCATCAAGTTTGTCGTCATCTTTATTGCAATGTGAGATTATGCATGAGAATATTGACATCGGGATGTGATAACCATAACATACCTTTAACCAGCATACTCGCATCTGTAGCCAGAATAGGTGTGGTATTTAATTTATCCTGATCCTATTATATCACCACAGGTGCTGATGGAACGTTTCAACGCCGATCCACGGATCTTTGTCTTCATCCTGTCCACTCGTAGCGGGGGCGTCGGTGTGAATCTGACCGGTGCCGATACGGTTATCTTCTACGACAGCGACTGGAATCCAACTATGGATGCGCAAGCCCAAGATAGGTGTCACAGGATTGGCCAGACCAGGGATGTCCATATTTACAGGTATTTCTCATAGCTCATAGAATTTGCTGACATGAGTTGTTGGATTTTTTTTCCCTCAGGAAATTTAGAAGAGATTTTCCCATTTCATTCTCATTTTGTGATCATGTGTGAATTTAGAAGAGATTTTCCCATTTCATTCTCATTTTGTGATCATGTGTGTAATGATGTTCAGACTAGAGTCACTGACAACTCTGATGATAACTGCTTTAATGCATTCCTGAACACACAGATTTCAAAATGAGCAGGCCTTCAAATGAAGTTTTCAGACTGTCCACTCAGGTGTACAACTGATTAGCTTTAGCGACCAGCAAGGCTAGCGCTTGGTCCAAAGTCTCGGGAGTTCCTTGAGACTTTTAAAACAACAAAATTTAGAATTTGGTGGGTCCATTAAGCAATTTGACAAGTCTGGGACGCAGTTATGCAGCCTTGCCCTAATGGCGACCAGTGATGCTCCCCTCCCATATCTTAGATAAACCCATCCCAGTGTTTAATATTGTTTCCAAAGAATGATTTTAACATAATTGCCAGTTCATGATAATATAAAATCTTTAGTTAACTGTCCTAAAATATGAACACAGCTAAGCTTCAAACATATTGTGGAATTGAATAATTAGAAACATCTCTGTTCATTGCACATGTAAGTCACTGAAGTTGTCACAACATTTAAACATTCATTAGCCATATAGGTTCTTTAACTCGATTAAATGTGCTGGAACGATTCCTCAACTACTATGGCTATATCTATCTAAGGCTGGATGGTACCACTAGCGTTGAAATGAGACATGTGGGTGTGGCTTATTGCCGAATGATACTTATGTGTAATTTCTTGTGTAACAGACGGGACAAAAGATTACTGTAAAACATGTTAATTTCGCGAGGTATTTAATTTCCGAAGTTCGTGTCTTGGCATGCGAGCTTGCACATGTGGTAAAACACTTTGTTTTTATTTTAAAAAGTATGATCTATTGAACCTGATCCCTATCTTTGTTATGGAGTAATCCAAGTACCTGGATGTTGATGTAAACAAACTAAAACTGAGTCTTGCGGTCGGCAATCGATAGTAGTGAGTTTGTTTGTTCATAAAATGTTTGATTTATTTCTGCTATATGGCTGCTTCCGAATTCGGAATACATACATAATCATTACAAAATTTCAGATTCGTGAAATTTAATACTCGCGAAAATGTCACTTATTGCAAAATTTAGAAGAGATTTTCCCATTTCATTCTCATTTTGTGATCATGTGTGTAATGATGTTTAGACTAGAGTCACTGACAACTCTGATGATAACTGCTTTAATGCATTCCTGAACACACAGATTTCAAAATGAGCTGGCCATGAAATGAAGTTTGCAGACTGTCCATTCAGTTGTAAAACTGTTTAGCTTTAGCGACCAGCAAGGCTAGCGCTTGGTCCAAAATCTCGGGAGTTCCTTGAGACTTTAGAACAAAAAAACTCAGAATTTGGTCGGTCCATTAAGCAGTTTGACGAGTCTGGGATGCAGTTAGCAGCCTTGCGCTAATGGCGACCAGATGTGAGATACCCGTATCCCAGTGTTGAATATTGCTTCCAAAGAATGATCACAGCATTTTAAAATAATTGTATGTGTGATAGGATAAAATTGGCATTTTTTAATTGACTGTCCTATAATTATAAACACAGTTGAGTTTCAAACATATTGTGGAATTGTATAATTAGAAAAAAAAAAAAAAAAACTTCTCTTCTCATTGCATATGTAAGTCACTAAAGTTGTCCCACAAATTTTATCATTAGCCATATTATGTTCAAGTGAATTCTGACACCCCCCCCCCCCCCCCCGCACTTGGAAATATGTACGTATATTTACATCTACCTGTATTGATTTTTAATTAGATGTGTTATGCTACATCATATGTGTATTTTACTCACATTTATTTTTGTGACGTTATGTTAACAAGAAAAAATTCTTCTCCCCTTTCATTATCTAGACTGGTCAGTGAAATGACAGTAGAGGAGAACATCTTGAAGAAAGCCAATCAGAAGAGACTGCTGGTAGACGTGTCCATTGAAGGAGGGAACTTCACAACGGCTTTCTTCAGAGAAGTAAGTCACATTTTTTTTTTTTGTAGCTGCTTCTTGGTTGGAAAATATGCAAATGGCATGATTAAAACTCACTTAATACTTAATGCAAATATATCAGCCCGCAAATATTGCCGCATAAGGGTTTAGCCAGAAGGGCGTCCAGCCGTCCACGAAAATGGACGCCCTGTAAAATGCATAGGCCGTCCGATAAGGCGTCCAAAAATACATTTTACCATATGAAATTCGATGTTGAATGTTAGAATTTATCTTCAATAATCATCATCGTCACAAAATCTGATCAATTTATTGTACAGGGGTGTGAGAGTTCAGCTTTTTAGCTGATTTCAGCTTTTTTTATTGGCTTCAAGAGAGTAATAATTTCAGCTTTTTCTTTCATTTTCAGCCTGTTTTTGGCATTTTGTCACCATTTTCAACTCTTTTTATCACTTGACTCTCACACCCCTGATTGTACTTTGTGAACTTAAAATGGGCTTTATATCGTGTTGTTTCTTCGTTCGTTCCCCAGTAAGTTGCCATGTTGTTTACAAACTAGCGCGAACGTAATCCTCGACTTTGTCAAGTATGAATATTAATCATGCTGACGTCACAATGTTTTGATTGAAGCCGGCCTGTTCGCCCGGCCGCGAATTTGGACGCCCTACTTTCAAGTCCTGGCTTAACCCTTGTTATGACATGGATTGTTTTAAAGTGTTCATTTGGTGACAAAATCTCTTGGCTGTGTTTGAGATCTCATCTACACATCAGTCATACATTTGTATTCCATTTCATCTGGTTTTTTTTAATGATATCAGGCATTTTTTGCATTATTCACTTTCGTATCATTATTTTCGACATTGTTATATAGGAACTCGTCTCAACCAAATTGCCGAAGTAGATTGCATCTCTCGGGATGCAACTATCTAGACATGTTTTCATTCAAAAAGAATTGGCAAATTTAAAAAAAAAAAAGTTGTGTTGTATTGTTTTGTTTTCTTAATAGCATTGAGTGGCATCCGTAAATTTTTGATGCACTTTGATCCTTACAGCTCCTTTACATATGTGGGTCGATAAAGCAATCAAGACGTTGCTTGGACATGATCATGGAAATATGTTTTTCAGATTTGACAAGTTTCATCACATTTTCACAGGACACAAGAGATGCAAAGTTTGCCCGTCACTGATTACGTCATTTGCTTGATTTTCAAACTTAAGCTGAAAATATGTACAAACCTGTAATGTGTTCTCCGACAAGTCATTTTTCTCGTCAAACAATGCATAACAGGCCTGAATGCATACCCATTATTTTGATTTTGCGAAAAACAACTTGCTCAAGGGGAGCGTTTCTGAACATTTTTGTTAGAGATTGCCTGTTGACAGTCTGTTGCAGAATCTGTTGTATGCCGTAAGGTATAAGAAATGGTGACTTGAAATGAGCAGACCTTGGTAGTATTTTTTAACTTCTAATTAATTTGGTTCTAAAGCTTGTTAGATCTCTATGGCATTTTGTTGTATATGAGACGATGATGACATAGATTGTTTTTAGTGGTTTCATAACTCAACAGACCCATTCATGTGGTGACATAAAATCTCTTGGCTGTGTCTGAGATCTCATCTACATATCAGTCACCCATTCATTACTCAATTTTTATCATGAAAATAAAAGGGCATTACATTGTTCCATATTATGAAAGAAAAAAAACTTATTTCAGAGCTCAGTTTTCTATCAGGACAAAAACAAATGTTTCTTTCACAGATCCAAATTCTATCTATTGCAATCGAAATTCTAAGCAAAGCTCTTTATTTGACAGCCTTTTTTATGATTTTCCCATTTTTGAACTGTTTTTTAATCCTAATTATTTGTTAATTTCTTTTAATCGATTGCAGCGCACAATAAAAGACCTATTCGACCTGTCAACCACAGGCAACATGAGCCATGCTTCCGAGCTTGTAGTGGAAGATTTGAAGGCCGCCTCAACACCTGCTGCTACCCCACCTCAGACGGAGACTGCGAAGGTCAAGGGTCCCAACCTGACCAAAGAACAATTGGAACAGGTATGTGTAGTGAAATGATGCAAGGGAATGTGTTTTCTCAAGGCAATTTGCTGCTGTTGATAATGATGTTCAGACTAGAGTCACTGAGATCTATGAAGATATCTATATTTAGATTTTTACTGAATCAATGCAGCACTTTGCCAGATGAACTTGTTAACAAGCCTATGTGTAATGGGTAGCATCAGTATGTTGTTACAATGTAGCATTGCAGAAGAACTGTTTACACAATTTTGAAATTATTTCAACCTTTTGCAACATGATGCATGTATGTAATAAAGCAAACAGAACATAGAACTGTTACAGAGATTAATGAGTTATTGGGCTGAAACATCACTAAAAAATATGACTCAAACCATAGCAGATCTTTCAGTTGCATGTTTGGAACCGGCACTGATTTTGGTGTTAATGTAGAGTTGTAGACCTACCAATATCATGCTTCAACATGGACCCAGAGAGGTCCATCACAAGTATTATTCTTGAAGGGAGCTGAAAGCATTGTGTAAAGCAAAATCATAAAAATGTCATTTTTGAATGAAATTTTGTTTGTATTCAAGTATAAGATCAGACCAAAAATTGGATTATGTTCAAGATGCATCAAGACTCATGCAGAGCTGGAAATATGAAAAACATTTCAAATGAAATATCCATTATTGCATGTAATTTTCTGTACAGGCTTTGGCAAGAACCGAGGATGAGACCGATGTCCAAGCCGCGTCCAAGGCTCACGCTGAACAAGATGCCGAGTTGGTTGAGTTTGACGAGGACATTCCATATGAAGGAGAGGAAGGCAAGAAGAAAGAAGAAGATTCCTCCAAAGTTGAAATTGAGCTGGCACAGCTTGATGATCAGGTATGGTGATGAACTATCCAGTTGAAACCTTTTTGATAACCGTTTTAGGCATCAGGACCCCCTTTCAATTGATTTAATATGTTTATTTCCCAAGATATTGAATTAGAGAACTGTGTCGCAAACCATCAAGAATTAATACAGGAGTCCACCTTTTTAGAAAAATGCAAAATTTGTAGCTTTCACTCTTTTGAAGTTGTGAAGTTTGAAAAGATTTTTACTACGAATTTGAACTTAAATATTGGCCATTACCAAGGCTATTCTAACTATTCGCATGTTGACTTAGCTGTGACCTTGGCCATAGAGAAAACACAGGGGTCTTTACTCTCATTTGACATATCGGCTTGAATTGTTGAATATTTAAGCCACATACCAATTTGAGACATTTTATTATTGGATACGAGATAATTTTCAGATTTAAAAAACCTGGTGGTGAAACTGGTAAATTAAAAAGAGCGTTTTGGATTAATACGGACTGGTCTGCTTTAAAGTGTATCTTGCCCAATACTACTCCCTCTCCACTGAAACAATTTCTTGCTTTAATAACGTTTTTGTCTTTACTCACCAGCTGACGCCAATAGAAAAGTATGCAATGAAATTTCTTGAATGCACCCTGGAACCAATCGCCATGGAGGAACTCAAAGAAGCAGAGGTAAGATGACTGCAGGACCTGGTGCTATGCGGTTGGTGATCCGACCTGGTCACAAAATTTAAGCATACTTTGTCCTAATCTGAATGAAGATGTACCACTTATCACGTAATCATTACAATTCTTAAGGGTGACTGGTATCAGCGCTGACTGGTATAGACTTGAATGTTTCAAGCAAAAATGTAAATGTAAATAATGTTGATTGAATTTGTGAACGCAATAGCATTCACACAGTAGCTTCCCAAGCGAGCATACATTTTCAAGTTTGCGACTGTATATGTCCACGCTCACAACTGTATGTGTTCATGAATTACTGACATAAATTATGGTAGTATTACTATTATTGTTTCAAATAATTCCTGGACACAAAAATTTAGAGCCTGGTGTAACACAATTGCGTGTGCATTTTACACGAGTACACGCTTTTCAGGCACGCACGATGTCGCGGTACTGCAGATTACTGATTGGAAACAGTGTTGTGTACTTCTTGGGTGTCCCATTCTAGTCACAACTTGTGGATACGCAGTGGCTGCGTTCAGAAATCATGTTCGTATCCCAAATTTATTTGAAACAATAATGGTATTAAAAAAACAGTTGTTTCATTTTCCCTAAAGTTGTACATCTTGATATGAAAACCATTTTGGCCATTACCAAGGCTATTCTAACTATTCACATGTTGAATTAGCTGTGACCTTGGCCATAGAGAAAACACAGGGGTCTTTACTCTCAAGTGTGTTATTGGATTTGAATTTTTCAATATTTGAAGACACCAACACTTTTGAGAGACATTTTATCAAAGTCTACAAGAAAAAAAATGTATTTTACATTCCCAGCCTCTCGAAAACTTAGCTTCTTAAAGTGTTTTGCTGCAAATAATTACAACTGTTCGATGATCATTTGATAAATTGTTTGATTGGGGTGGCACAGAAGAAAAAAATAGGGTGTTTAGGTAGGCTTTTTTTTTACTTTAGCAAAGAATACACCCAATTTTAGGCTATACATACATACATCAGGCTTATTTATCGTGCCATTTCATCTAGATCACAGCACGGCTGTCTATACAGATATCACAATCTGATCACATCCTCCATAATGGCTGCCCAAAGGCGCACTTTATGTCCGTAGTTAGATTGTGAGTATCTAGACAGCACCAGGACGAAAAGTTAAGTTTTTTTTTTCATTAATTTTTCAAAAGCACCCAATTCACTAAACTTGGTGCTTTTCCAACCTTAATTTTTTAACTTGACCATAAAATTATGGTCTGTCAGGTTACACCAATCGAAGTATCTTTTTTAGGCCATACAAACATTTCACACACTTTTTCAAACTAGGGGTAATGCATAAAGTTAGGAAATAATAACCAAAAATATTCACATATCTTTCAGGAGCAAATTGAAGAAGCAAAGAAGGAGTGGGAGCTAGGTCGACTGAAAGCCATCAAAGAGGAGGAGGAGAGGCGAGCCGAGATGGAGGAGGATGAAATGTTTCTCACTTACACCGACGAGGATGCCCAAAATAAGGTGCTTAAAAATAAATCTGCTAAAAGCAAACAGAACCGAGCCAGTAATAGAACTAACAAAATGCCAAGAGGTAGTGTAGAAAAACAACGTGCTACTCGTAGCACCGAGCCTAGACCTAGCTCGAGGACTACAAGGTCAAGTGCTAGTAGCCCTCTAGGAAGTCCTAATCCAAGTAGTAGTAGTCCTGTATTAAGATCTAGAAATGCAAGCCCCGAGGGGCCGAGAGTAACAAGTCCATTAAGGTCAGGGCCTGGTAGCCCTACTAGGGTTAGAGTATCTAGTCCTGAAAGGTCTGGTAGAACGTTAAGGTCAGAAAGGGGTAGATTAAGAAGTTCTGATGAGTTGGTAACGTCTCCACATGCGTCGCCTTCATGGATGCCGCCAGTCACTTCTGCGACTAGTAGTACCCGGTCAAGACGTATATCTGCAAGCTCTGGTACTTCTGAAACATCAATTTCTAAGTCTGTCTATAGTATTGCCAATGTGACAAAATCAGCAGTTGTCAGTACGGCAGTACCAACTCATGGTTGGACAACACGATCCAAAAGGAAATCTGTCGACTTAGATGGTTATGAAGACATCAGGGAGGTTGAAAAGAGGGCAAGGGCTGCAGCAGCTGAAAAGGCTGCAGCAGCTGAAAAGGCTGCAGCAGCAAAAACTAGTGCCTCGACGAAACCACAATCTGTTTTGAATAATTCAGCACAGGGTGAGAAGCCACATGCTTCTGAAAATAAAGAATCACTAGTCCAAATGAAGTCTCCTAATCACGAGGATACAACAGAGAGTATTCTACAGAATATAGAAAAATTGACAGCTACTATTGAAAATGAATTACGAAATGATTCCGAAAACAATGCTGTGGTAAATAATCAAATTGAAGCAGCTAGTGTTTTATCCAAACTCACTTCGTCGCAGTCAATGTTGGTAACTACTTCAGGTGTGCATGCTATGACAACCACAATGCCTTCATTAGCTCAAACTGTAAAATTGAACTCAAACAGTCTCAGTTTAAAGTTGTATCCGTCAGCATCACTAGGTGGGGGAGGAGAGGTGAGGCCTCGTACGCCCATTTTTGAAAAGATCCAGTCCGAGAGCCCAACCTCGTCTCCTAAAATGCCTTCATCGCCAAGGATGCCCTCGCCTGAAGAGACCAATGTATTTGAACGGATGAAACTCGCTGCTGCAGGCAAACCTGTCGCTCAGCTTGCCGCCAGAGATGACAAGTCTATGCAAAAAACTTCCAAAGATCGGAAGGGACTGTTTGAAAAAATGAAAGCGGCGTTTGCTCTGAGGAAAGCAAAACAAATGGTGAAGAGACCAGAGGAAACTGCAAATGAAGTGAGAGACATTGCTCCAGTAATATCAGAGGAGACCAAAGAGGAGTCAAGTGAATCCTTGTCACAGCCGGAAGCTATGATGGTGGGCGTATCAGAGAATGTTGAAGTGGACAAAATGAAGGCAGAGAAGTCTCATTTGGAAATTGAAAGTAATCAGCATGAGTCGATAAATCCCCAACCCGAATCTCACCTTGAGGATGATGAGATAGTGGATGTTGTTGGTACCAGTCAAGTGAATTCAAGCCCTGTTGTAACAGAATCCAGCTCGGGAAAACCGATCGTAATTGACCCCATAAGATCGAATGAATCGAAACTTGAAAACATATCAGTGACTGACAATCAAGTGACCACTGTAGATAGTAATGTAGATTCGCTGGTAAAGGAGAACATGGCTACACAATCACTTCAGAAAGGAGAACAGTCACAAGACTTGAATCGGAAACAAGCCGAGGTTTCTGAAGCACCCACAGTTGGACAAGAAACAGAAGAATTCTTGGATGTAGAGGAAGTTAACGAAGTGCCAATGGAAGTTGAACCCGTCACAAATGAAAGCAGTCTACATCAGAATACCCCATCTGAGGAGCACAAAACAGCTAGAGCTGTGTTTAAATCAAGCGCTATAGAGTCAGTAAGTCAGAATGCTTTCCACACTGTTATCTCGACAAGATCTAAATCCCCAAGTCCAGATAGGCCGTGTTCACCGGTGCTTACTGTTCCCATTGCTTCCAGTCTACTCACTGCATCGCCAACTCCTGATAATCGTCTCAGCCCACGGTTTCTAAGTCCACCATCGTCGTCGGAGAAGTCTCCAGCAGTCAAGATACATGAACAAATAGCAGAGGTGCTGGGAACACCACAAGTTGAAAGAGAAGACTTTGAAACGGAATGCACAGATAAGAGCAAGGAAGTAGTAGAGAAGAGTTCACTTGATGAGACTATGGAGGAAGATGGTGCTCCAGTTAGTAAATCAGATAAGATTGAAGATGAGAATGAGCTAGAGAAAAAGATTTGCACCCAGGAGACAGTTATTGAGAAACAAGATTTGATTTTTCAAGCAGTCGACCATGATAAGATGGCTGCAAAAGAACCAACACAGAGAGAAAATCCATCTCCTGTTGGAAGTGATAAAGTAGCAGCATGTGGCTCAAAGGTGGAGCAAAATGTATCCGAGAGTGATGCAGTTGCACCGCAGAGCTCTAAAACAGAACAAAATGATGAAATTACACCACCTGATTCTAAAATTGAAATGGTTGAAAGTGGGCCATCTAAGAACGATATGTTGGATAAATCAAGTGTAATCGAGGTTGAACAAAGTGATGTTATTGATAACCAAAGTAAGTCTAAGGATATTCAAGAAGAATCATCGACAACAACTGTTGACAGCTCACAAGAGAAAACTTGTAAGGAGAATAAATCGAGTGAAAAAGACAATCAAAATATAGGAATGATTAATGAAATCGCAACTGATGATAAAAAGGAAATGCCAAAAAAGTCAGAGGACGCATCAGAAATCATAACCGAACAGAAAAATATTGAATTGGTTAAAGACAATGAAAGTAACCAAGAGAAATCGCCTGTTGTTGCTAATACTGACGATGAATGTACTCAGGAAGAGAAAGAAATAACAAATGTTGAGTGTCCCTTAACAGTGGAATCCTCGGCAGAGGATGTTGTTGGAATTGACAGGACTGTAGATGTTGAAATAAAATCAGCGGACAAAGCAGAAATTATTCCTAAGGATGTTTCTATTGAAACTGCATCTGTTTCCAATGACGATGCATCCGTTTCCTCTGAACTTCAACGGAATATAAATGAGGCTAGTAGAAAGACTCCTGATAATGTCTCTGTGCGCCCACTTGAGACCAAAGTTATTCAGAAGAATGTTTCTATTAAAAAGACTTTGGTTTCTTCTGAAGACATTCAAAAGAAGGATTGTGTTGAAAATGTATCAGTTTTGCCCAAAGTTGCTTGTAATGAAAAAGAGGATATTGGAGATAATTTATCTGCAAATGCTACAGTGGCTCCAACTGAAACAGTCAGGCATACAGAAAAAGCAAGTGTTGATACACCTCTTTATTTAGACATTGATAACATTGCAGCGCCATCGTTGGTGAAACAAAGTCCAGGAGCTGTAAATGTGTCTAGAGACGATGAATTAGAAATGCCCAAGATCTCTCCAGTACTGAAGCTCTCTGATAAATCTTGTGTTTCCGCCCAGACCTTACCAGTTTCTGTCAAAAAGGTACCATCAAGCTCTAAACCAAAGGATGTCTCCTTAGAGTTGCCCAAACCGTCAGGGAACAAACGGGATGAAGTAAATGATAAGAAAGAGGGTGTTCCAACAGAACATGAAAATAAAGCGAATCATGTTAATAATGATAAGAAATCTGAAGAATCTGATGAAAGTAGCAGTGATGAGTCTAGTGAGGATGATATTGATGATGCTCCACGCACTACAAGAGCGAAAGCTGCTTTGTTGAAGGCTCAAGAACGACGCCAATTACGTTCCGTAGGTGGTGGAGTTCTGTTGCAACCGTTACCGTATAAACCCACACTTGCCAAAGGGAAAACTTTGGGACGTCGTTCACCGATTAGGCGATTGTCCGAATCCAAAGCGAGTCCTTCCCAAAGTGATTCATCCCCTCCCCCAAGGAAGAGGTCACGTCCACTTGAAAAGAACAGAAACTCTTCGTCTAATTCTGACACGTCTCCGCAGCGAGGACGAGGTAGACCTCGAAAGTTTTCAAAGTCTGATGTAGACTCTTCCCAGGACAAATCTCAACCCAAGTCTCGTAAGGAAAACAAAGAATCTAATTCAGACTCATCGCCAGTACGTACAATGCGATCGAAATTGCGCAACTCTTCTTCCTCTGATCTTCCAAAGTCTGTGACTGAAACTAAAGCACAGAATAGAACTCGTAGTAAAAGTGTAGCTTCAAATAGTGTAAACCTAGCAGAGCTTGAACTTACTGCAAGAACAACGAGGAGTAGGCACAACTCTTCTGCTGCCACGTCGCGTACAAGTTCCAGGGATAGCTCTGCTGCAAACTCGCGAGATGCTTCGCCGGCAAGAACCAGCGATGGGAGCACTGTGAACAGACAGAGACGGATGTCTGAACGAAGGAAAAGTCTCAAAAGTTGATGCTGGCCTTTCTCTGGTGTGTGTGTATTTGTGATATTGTACTCATGTTAATATTTTATTCCACTTGGAAGAAAAACATGAAGTTTGGGCAATATTTGCCAGAAAATGTTAAGGATACATACAGTGGAACCCCTTTAATAAAAATCTGTTTTAAAAGCCAAATCCCTGTTAACACAAAATTGACCTTAAAGTCCCTGGCACTGAGTTTCTGTAATCCGTGATGGATAACACAAAATGCTGGTACACACACAAAACCCCTGCTCTGTGTTATCCCTCGGTTTTAAAGTTAAAGAGGTTCCATTGAATGAAATTCCTTTTTGGAGGGGTTTGCCACCAGTTTTAAAAATTGTCCAACTGGGAATGCAACCAAATAGTTTTGTGTAAGAATATAGCTGTGGCTGTGTAAAGTGTGAGCGCTCAAGCCAACAGTGGCTTGAACCACTGCTTGATTATTGTGGCTTGAACCACTGCTTGATTATTATGTTTGTATGGTGTTTGTAAAATTATAGAGTGAACATTTACTGCAAGCCTCCATTAAAGTCAGCATCTTTATTTTGAGACAATGGTAAAATTTGGTCTACTTTTCGTCTTTTCGCAGATTTTGAGATTTGAAGTATTTATTTATCTTTGCAAAATTTCATTTTAACTGCCAAAATATATATTTGAAAAATAACATAATTTCAAAAGAAAACTTCTTTATAAGTTTTCTCAGGTTTAACATACAACAACATGTCATACTTTCGATGAGTGGTAACTCCACTCTTGAGTGGTTTATGACTTTCAAGAAATCAGTATCATTTTAAAGATGGAGATGTTCCTTTTGAATCCGCAATAAAAGAAAATTGTTCAGGGACTGAGTTTAGTGAAGGTTTGTGGTTAATTGTGTATGAGCTATAATGTGCACTTGATAACAAATTGACTTGAACATGGATGCAGAAAAAATCCAAGAACATTTTATAGAATCATGTTAAATCTGTTACAAGAGTTGATAAAGCATGTATTAAGTATACAAATGTAAGCAATACAAATATTTTGGGTCTGGGGGGTTTAAAGTTTTGCATGGGGTGGTGCAAAGTCAGGATTTGATCATCTCTATATCAAGATTTCCACAGAATTTTGAAATTTGTGTTTATTAACTTAATTGGATATATTTTGGCCTTTGCCCAATCTTACTGTTTTGAAGTTAAAATTTTTTTCTTGCTTTAAAAAAACAAATCTAATGCACAGATGTTCAAATTAATCCAAAATCTGATCAGATCAGATCAGAGTTAGGGAGCTCAAATGCATTGATGTTCTTGTAGATCTCATAACTCACTGAAATAGTAATATTTTACTAACCAATGTTAAGAATTGGATGTTACAAGCAGAATGGTTGTTTGGTTTGCTTTACTGACACTTCCATGATTTGTATGTGTGCAAGGAAGCCTAGTCCAATTTCCAACTTTTTCGAGATTTTGGCAAGTCCATCTGAAAAAATACAGTTGATACGTGTTCCGTTTTAGAGATATTATCGGAACCGTAATTAAATTTACATTACAAAGTATAGGTAATTGTGACATGTTTGGACCAATTCAAAACACTTTAGTGGTGATCTATAATGTATGATGTTTGAAACACAATTTGGACTACTGTACAAGTGGTATTTTTCGCGCTACATTTATTTTCGCGCTTTTCGCGCACAATTAATTTAGCGCGAAAATAAATGCAGCGCGAAAATTACTCTGTATTTGTGAAAAAGGAAGTTCCATACACGGCCAATGTTCACGTGCGCGAAAATAAAAACGCGCGAAATGGTCCAAAATTGACTTTGCGCGAAAATTACTGAGCGCGAAAATATTGGCATTTACAGTATGCTTCTTTCAAGAAAACGTTTCATGATAAAACATTGACTTGCAGAAGTGAAGTTGACTAAAGAAATTGTTGTTCGAACAATTTTAGTAAACATACTAGTTACCCCATTCTTTCATAACTGGCTGACATTTTGTACCAAAACTTATGGACCTCTTACAACAGGGGTGTGAGAGTTCCTCTTTTCAGCTGATTTTTTGAAAATGTTCATGTGCTAAAATTTTAGCTTTTTCATTCATTTTCAGCCCATTTTTGACCTTTTACCCCAACTTTACGACGCTTTTCCTCGTTTTTGTCAACTGGCCTCTCACACCCCTGTTGCAAGCGGAGGTGCAATATTATGACAATGTTTGAGGTTTGATGATCAAATGTCTTGTCATAAATAATTTGTCATAAATAAAAAAAATAAGAACATCATTGGCAATGAAAATGTATTATGAAGTACAACAAAAAAGTGACTCCTTATCATTTTGATAGTCAATCTCTGATTAAAAAAAAAATACATGATTTAGCCATATTTTTCCTGATTTGATAACAATATCAACACATAATGATACAAATTATACAGAGATGTATAAATTGTGAGTTGTTTAAGTAATGTGATATACAGGGTCTGAATATCGAGATTTTTTAGCAAGCTTGATGGTTTTATACACATTATGCAGTCAAGTGTATTTATATCTGACTTGATTTTATTTATATCATGAACTAAGTTTGAACTTCAATTTATTTTTCTGTTGAAATTTGCTTAATTGTGTGTGTGGATTCAATTTGAATATGGTTCTTCCTATGCTTTATTGCCACCAAGTTATGTAAACGTTGAAAGTACATAATGCTCTGTATTGAGCAAATGACCGACCTTCAAAATATGCAATTAGCTACAAAGTGATGTCATAATCTGATTTATTTCCCTAGCAACCAGTCCATGCTATTCACGGGCTCATGGCATCAATTTGAATTCCCCACTCGAAAAGCATTCAAGCGCCAAATGAAGTGTTATATAATCACATTTGAGCTGTGTGTATAGTGTGGACTATTACATAATCACTGTGACAGCAAATTGCAAATAGTTTTTGAGGGTTTCAAGTTGAATATGAAACCATTATATTGTAATTTTTGTTATCCATCCGTGTTGCAGAAAGATATGGGTCAAACGATAACAACAAAAGTTGTAAAATACTTGACTGGCACAACAACTCTTAATGCTGTTTTCATACTTTTGTAGCTTTGTAGCTCTGTCGTCTGCTTTGTTTTATACTTTTGTAGTTTTGCAGTTTTGTCGCTTTGAAAGTTGAATTAATTTCAACTCGCAAAACCTCGTCGTTCGACAACATCTTGCAGATATCGATTATCAGCAACATGTAGCTTTGCCACTACGACAACTGGAAGCGGCAAGATTCAAAAATTACGTCACGCAGCGACAAAGCTACAAAAAAACACAAGTATGAAATCAGCAAGACTCCTTCCATTGATGGCCTGCCTCTCAACTAGCTCTTAATGAGAATGGATTCCTTTTGTAAATTTGTGTAACTTGTTGGAAAACTTGTGCATAGTATCCAAGATGCATTATTGTCTTTCCACATCTGTAAAGACTTCATTTCTCTTCAGGGTTGGCTGATTTAAATCGGGCTGATTTTAATCGCGATTTAAATTTTAAAAATCTGATTTAAATCGATTTTTATGATTTAAATCACTGATTTAAATCGATTTAAAAATGATTTTTGCCAACCTTGTTTCTCTCACAGTGCTGCTACGCAGAGTGTTAACAAATTACTGCTTCTCAATAGGTACCTTGTTGGGTCCTGTTATTGCTCACATTTTTAAGTAAGTGTTCCAATGTTCTGAATCCAAGAGGTAAATAATTCTCAATGCGTAGCATACACTTTGCACTCTGTAGATGATGCAATGGTTGCCATGGAAATAGTTGACTTAGTATTGTCCTGTAGCTCAGTAAGTAAAAGACCACTTATCAACAATAATGTTCAGCATTTTGTGACCAAATTTTGATGTTTATGTTATCACATATATTGTTCCATAAATTGATGCCAAGTTAAATTTGCTACTATTTCATCCTAATTATACCAGATAGTTCGGTAGATTATGACAGTTAAATTCATTATTTTGATTGTAAGTTATTATATTATTTTGTTTTGCCTAACTGACTTGTTGGCAGTACATGTAAAGTAAATGGCGAAGAAAAACTGGCTCGGTTCTATTATGAAAAGCTTTAGCAAAGTATATATTTTGTACCATGATATTGCAAGAAAGAAAAATTAAAACCTTTTTTGAGTTTGAAAGAAAAGAAGTGAACCATGTCTCTCTGTGTCTGTATTTCCTTTGGGTTTGTTTTCTAAGCAGGCTTGGTGCTCTCTAACTCCCTGAAATAAGATCAGACCACACAATTTGAGCTCCCCAACTCCCTCAAATAAAATCTGATCAGATTTTGGATTAATTTGAACAATGACACCATAGAATTTATATTGCAAAGTGCCATCCTCTCCGTCTCTCCACTTCCATGGTTAGAAATGTTAAGTTGGAATGGCATGGGCCCTGCAAAATTGGATAAAAATACAGGGTATTATTGGTATAAAACCAAGTTGATCAAAAGAAAAAAATTCTTTGATTTTGTAAAGTTTTCTTAGTGAAGTTGTACTAAGCCTGTGCCATCCCAAACAAACCACTGGAAGTAGAGATATAGAGAGAATGGGCACTCTTCAGCTTCTGTGAGGTTGGCCCTAGATTATGGTACTGTACCATGCGTTGATCAGTTTTGAATTCTCCAAAAATTGATTGAGTATACATATTCCTTAACAAACACCAGGGGCCGATTTCACTAACATTAAGCGATGGTCGCTAACCCCGTTTTGATTGCTAATTCAAATAATGATCGCTAAATAGAGGGTATTTTTAACAATTTAGCGATAATTTTTGGAGTTGGCGATCAAAATGGGGTTAGCGACCATCGCTAAATATTAGTGAAATTGGCCCCAGGAACATATGTATACGCATTATACAATTTTATTGGGAGCAAGATTGTCAATTTAGTCAAACATGCTTATGGAGCTTGTATGCATCAATTTACGAGTTTGAATTGATTACACTTATAGGACACTCATAAATAATGTTGGGCCAAAATATCATAAAAGCCACTGCACAAGGTTCTGTCACACTTCAAAGCATTAGGGCCAACCATGCGTACTGATAAGTTAAAGTTTCGCGTACTGAATGTTTGAACAGACAACTCTGTATGCAACACAAAATTTGAGCTTGTGCTTTGCAGATGTATCGATAATCAATTGAACATACTTCTAACAATCCCATAATTAACCTCAATTGTATACGCCGGGGAAGTAGTGACGTCACATTTATGATAATTAGCCCAACACGTGCGATCTGGTTCCAAACAAATGATTATGTACACTGATCATACGTATTAACAGAATAGGCGTACGTAAACATACAAATCAGACTTGATTTTTCTCGTTTGGAAAACAAAAATAACAGCAGGGGTCCCGTTCTGGCTTGTGATCACAACCTTCAGCATAACAGGTCTGCATGTTTTCCCTTATTTTTGTTTTAGACATATGTTATGGTATCAAGTAGGAGTCTGACTTTTTCCCCATAGACTAAACGTGTGGCAAAACTGTCCACCCCGTTTGTTTGGAACCAAAACCCATGTGTTGGGTGATTTACATAAATTATGAAGTCGCTACTTCCCCGGCGTATAAAACAAAACTGCATACAATGCAGGGGTAGCGCTGAGCTCTGAAATACATGTTTGAGTCCAATCACCACGTTGCTACACTACAAACAGTCAAAATAATAGGATTTTCAAAAAGAGATACCAGATTGCCCATACCGTAATGACAGTCATGGAGCTCAAATCTGTTCCTTGCAAATCCCATCAAAATCAACTTTTGAGTGCAAGGATTCAGTTGCATGCTACTCTACGGGAACACAAAACTGTATACAGAGCTGAGTGCATGTTTTCAATATTCTTACAATATGACAAAATTTGTTATAACGTCATTTGGCAAAAATCAGATTCAATACCCCAAATAATTTAATCTCCATTCTGGAATATTAGTGGTGCCAAATCTGGTATCGGCCTCCTGAAATATTGGGACCAAAAACAGAGATGCCAGTTTTTTATTTGAGCTTAAGAGGAATTCAGCCTTTTTTATTATGAAGTTACAGTTTCCTCTTTCCAAGACAAACCTTTTTGTATTGAAATATAGAAGAAAAAAAGCACCAAAAATCTTTCAAAATCAGTTGAAGATTTTCTTATTTTGTTAAAAGGCAATGAACCCCCACTGGCATCTCTTGCTGTATAATTGGTTTCAGCAATAGAGAATCGACCCATGAATGACTAGAGATGATATAAATTTCAGTTTTCAGTATTGCTTGTGAAAGACAAGCTTGAAGAACAACGACACACACAATTTCCATGTTTATCAGAGTTCATATGGCCAACCAAAGAAGATATTGGAGCCATTCCATAACACCTTGCATCCAATGGGATATTTTATGCAGGTTGCCATGAATGGTGTTGGTAATAAACACCCCCTTATCAGAAATGCAAAATTGGGATGAGAATTGCTTATTGCGCCATGTTTCATCACTAAGACCATTCATTACAACCAGTACAAAGAAATCCCATTGGAAACAAGGCATGCTGGGAAGGTCTGGTTCCTGATTTTTTAATAACCCCATTTGGTCTATAATAGACCCCCTGAAAAGTAATGACGACAACTGAATTTTGATCTCAAGGTGGATCGAAAGGATGTTTCTGGAAATTAGAAACTGCATTTAGAGGCACTTGATTACATTGAACAAGTAAAGCTTGAAAGACTGAGCAAAATGGTTTTTGTTTGAAGGAAATCGGACATACGGTTGCCAAGATATGCTTGATTTTAATTTCTTTGTTTTCTATCATTTTTGCCAATATATTGATAAAGTTAATGAGCAACATTGGCTATATGTGCTCATTAATATTCATATTTGCCAATATTTTACCAATATCTTATGAATAAACCTTCATACTATTTTTATTTTACATAATTTTAACTTGAAACTTTGCCAATGTGTTTCTATGGCCTAAAACATTAACATATGATTTACCCGCCCATCTAATTTGCATATTTGCATAATTAATGAGCATTTTACAAAAAGCTAATTAATTATGCAAATATGCAAATTAGATGGGCGGGTAAATCATACATAAAAGTTTTAGGTCATAGAAACACATTGGCAAAGTTTCAAGTTAAAATTATTAAAGGTAAAAGTAGTATGAAGGTTTATTCATAAAATATTGGAAAAATATTGGCAAAAATTAATATTAATGAGCACATTTTGCCAGTTTTCCTCATTAACTTCATCAATATATTGGCAAAAACAATAGAATACAAAGAAACTTTAAACAGCAATATCTCAAAAAACCGTTTGTCCGATTTGGCTCAAATTTTTGATTTAAGATTTTTTTGCTTAGCTCTTTGCAACAGGCCTATTTTTATCTCAGTCAGAGCAACTTCATTTTGCCTTTAATACCACCTCAAGCTTCTCGTATGTTGAGACTCTGTACAGCATCATCTGTAGCAAGTTTCAGCTTGTCATATCTTAAAACCGGGCTATCACTTACCATACAAAAATGTTGACCTGAAGGTTATTGTACATGCACACTATTTTTCATACTTACGATAACAAACTGAAACTTAATTCAAATGGGCTATTGATACTCTGTGGGGTCTCTTTAAGTTGAGAGCAGATTTTCAG
>JXSR01S019550.1:26147-42223 GCA_000969725.1 Ophiothrix spiculata | reverse complement strand
GAAAACAAAATAAAATAAAAAAACGCATTTCGCATTTAGGTTTGTTGACCACCGACAGGAAACAAACTTTTTTTTTTTGCCTAATAAAGTAATTTTTAAAACTATCCATAGTTGTGGACAGCTAGTTTCACATTAGATTCTAACAAAACATAGCATTCTTTACTGTTTAATTTCCCATCAAATAAGGCTACAGAAAATTGATTGTTTGTCTTAAGTCCACCGCACGAGGGAACTTTGAATTTTCACTGCACACTTCATCTCAGATAGTCAAAATATTGAACATGAATTTCCAGCAATGAGTCGCCTTTTCTTTTAGAAAAAAGATGATTATATTCTATGAGAAGACCAGAATGTCCATCCCAAGATGTATTATTAAGAAGAAATTTGATAATTATTTAAAAAGCACAAGACAAATTATCTCAACTTTAACTAGTTGAAAAAATATTTAAAAAACCACCACGTACCACATTTGATTGTGCAAATGTCAAATGATGTGAGACAACCAATATTTTTGGAAAATAATTAAAAGTAGAATTTATCAGAATTTATGATTGCAAAGTTTTAAAATGAATTATGCTTGAAAAGCATTACAAATGTTACTTTAATGGTCTAGGTTTCTAAACCAATGTAAATACCTCAGATTTTTTTTTAGAAAAACTTTTGTACAAACAATGATGGGATCTTCAGAATATCTCCTCTTGATAATTTGATAACAGTTGTAATTGAATGAATGTAAAGAGGATTATCGTATCACTCTGTAACATCAGCGAGGCAAATTGATGCAGAAAAGTACCCTCAAAGAAAAGTGCACTTGGGTAACACACTCTGGGGAAGGGATGTGATCAGGATTGTAGTCAAGCAACTTTTAGTGCCAGGTACAATTTTATTTGAAAAAGTAAAAACAAAAGAAATTTTTCTCTCATTTCTTCATTGCTTTTGCAACCTTTAAGTCTTGACTGCCGAGTATTTTGACCCATTATCAACATGAGTGCCAGGTGGAAATTATGAGTGCCGGGTGGAAATTATGACTTCCAGGTGGGTCCTGCCCGCCATCGATCGCTTCAACTCTGGGTGTGATTTAAAAGACAAAGAATGTTTATTTGGCCATAGATCCCCTTTCAAAGGGAGGCTCGGTCAGTAGGGAAAAAGGTTTTTTTAACACTAACGTCCTTTCTCAGAAATTTATGTGTCAAAAATTGGTAGTCTCCACTGGGATTCGAACCCAGCACCTCTCGTACCCCGATCCCATGCCCACCTATTCCACGCTACCTGGTGGGCACTGCCTAAGCAGCAATTTGGCGCTCATTATTAAGACACTTTTTATTTTACTAATTTTATCTTGTAACCTTTGGGAACTGTTGGGTTAGGGACCGCTTCAAAACTCAAACCAGCAGTTGCCTGCCAGTTCTGGTCGGTTCAATCGGAATAAGCAATAACCAACCACCCAAAACTTACAGTCAAATGCCGGTTGAGTTTTGAAGCGGCCCCCTTGGTATCATTTTTTTAATTTCTTAGCCATTAAGCTGTATTATAAACATAAAACAACATGGGTTGAATAATAAATCATCCCCATATCACTATGACATCATGACAATATACACTAAGTGATCACAAATTGCTCCCCGGCCCCTCCCTGCATCACCAATGAATTCTCCCCATTGATTTCTTCCTATCCATGCTTACATCCCCAATTAAACTACATTAGACTTGCTGATACTGATACTTAGTCATTCATACGAATCTATTAAAACCCTCTCCCCAACTAGAAATACTGGTAACCATGGTAACTAAACTAAACAAGACTAGTTCAATCAAATTAAGGCCATCATTATCGCAAAGTCATGATGATCAATGAGGAGAGCTTGCTTCATCATAATATGAAGGATTCAAAATTTAATTTTTTTCAAAAACAAATTAGTAACTGCAGAAGTAATGTACAAAATGTAAGTTTGTATCAACACAAATAAAGGATAAATGACAGGTTCTGATGAACATGAAACCTACATGTAGATCAGTACTGACCTTGATGATCTAGCAGTTTTGCGCATTTACTTGACCACTGAAAACATCACCCTGTAAGGCCTTGTATCCATTGGCTGTACCCATATCCGTGTGCACTTGTCTCGTTTTCTATTGTTAGTAATTGTGCAGCGCAACACAGACAATACACTTCGTTCTGCTTAGTGATCATATCAGTGGCCTATGTACGGCAGATGATTCCTATGACCTGGCAGCACCAACAATCAACATGTTCATACTTGGTGAGCACCAGGTAATTGGAATATCTGCCGTACACAGGCCACTGATATGATCACTAAGGCTAAGCAGAACGAAGTTTATTGTCTGTGTTGCGCCGCACAATTACTAACAATAGAAAACGAGACAAGTGCATACGGAGTATGGGTACAGCCAATGGATACAAGGCCTTAAGGGACAAGATGTTTTATAGCCAGGGTTTTTTTTTCCTGTAAATGCAAAAGGCCAAATTCTACAATATTCAAAATAGTTGTAATAAAGACGAAATACTGTCACAAATTCACTGTGACAAATTTCAATACTCATGGTTTACATATCATATTTCAGAAATCAAAATAGTCTATAATAGTTATCATGTTTGGTCACTATTTTCCCTAATTTTGTTGCTTTCACATCAAACAAAAAAATGTTCTCCATAATTTTTTCACATTCTCTGTTTTTATTTTTGCTGTGTTTTGGTTTTGTTATTTGATAAATTTTGTGTGTGCTTATAAATGTGTGTGACATACTCACACTTCAACTTGCCAGTTTAATTTAAGGGGTTTTCTCTAAGAAAGAAATACTCCATTTATTTTCTTGAAAATTTAGTATTTGGTAGATTTATTTGTGCTGATAACGAATCTAAAATAAAAAAAATAGGTCACCGTGCTCGTTTTTGAGATACAGGCATTTCAAAAAGTACATGTTTTCCCCCCAAAACACCCGATTAACCATACAAAGTATAGGGAAAACTCCAAAATGTCGATCATTATGTGCTTGTAAAATAGTAAATCCTCCATTTATTTTTTTAATTTTTACATATGTTAAAGCACTTTTTGCGCTCTTCAAAATACTGAAATAAAAAAATATGGTCACCGTGTTAGTTTTCAAGAAAAATGACAAAAACTGGCATTTTTTGGATAAAATTTGATTACTTTGATTGTCATCTGCGTCTGCATAATTTTCCGCGTATATATTACACAGCGATGCGGCGCGTGATTAACCAAACGCTTTAGCATAGCATGCGTTCAGTGTGCATTGAAATTTACGCACGCAAAACTCATGCAACAATTTTTTTGACTTTTTACTATTTATGTAAAAAATCGTTATCCCGCAGTCGTGAGCAACTGCATCTCAGAGAAAACCCCTTAATACTTAAATTCATCAAGATAATGAGAGATGTGGGTTATTTTAATTAATGTTCAACAGTGTGTATCAAATTCACAGGTGAATTAAGTAAAGCAAACAAATACATGATTGTTTCTAAGCAGAACACCAGTGAATTTCATTTAACAAATTACCAAGCCATGCTGTTTCGTGGCTTCTTTCGTATAAAATATACAGGACCAGCAAATGACAAATAAACAAGACTTTGTCTTTGCAATCTGAAATCAGGCATACAAAATGAGCCCTTGAACTCCAAACTAACAGCTGTTCTTGAACATTTCCCTCAACTTGAAGTTCATAGTTGTTATAGAACTGATCAGTACTGATTTTCATTTCTGGCCTACAAAGTAAAAATGCAGTATGTACATTACAGATGCATTGCAAGTTACTTCCTTCTCCCTTGGAGAAATTCTGAACAAATTAGCAGACGATCAATTCTCTCTCACTACTAAAGGCAGTATCTACTATATCAAACATAGGTACATACAACTTTCTAGCATGGAAGTGGATTGAAGTGAAATTGCATGCTAGTAGGATGTATCTGCTGTGCTTTATGAATGCACATATACATGTACTGCGTTTTTACTTTGTAGGGCAGATTTTAGGTTGCCGAAATGAGTACTGTGAAGCACTTTAATTTCATGGCATTAAAATTTAGCGAATTTGGAAACCCTCACTTTTTGCGTGCATTTTAATTTCACTAATTTGAACCATCTTGCTATTCAATGCTATGTAAACAATTATTTTAGCGGCATTTTAATTTAGCGAATTGTGATAATAGCCAAATTAAAATGCTAGCGAAATTTTCATGCTTTACAGTACTATTACACAACTGAAAAAGACAGGTATTCCTATGACAAGAAATAGTTTGCTTCCATCAAGCAAAGCTTCCAATGGAATTGTTTGTACAGAAAATTGTATGCATACTTAGGCCAAAAACATAATCAGCCTCCAAACAATATTTTCGCTACCAAACATTTAGTTGTGACGTCAAAACGACGAGCGACTCCAAACAAAATAACTTCAACACCGAGTTGAGACCACATAAAATTTCGCGATAGATTGCACATGTTATTGAATTGCCATACATTGGACCAAATGTTTGTTACCAGTTCATACTTTAAATTCGATGGCAAATATTTGGTGATTTCATGACCAAATGTTTGGTAGGGAAAATTTTGTGACTATGATCCGGCCTTTGTGATGAAATATGCCAAATGTGCACAATTACTAGAACTTTTATTTGGGTCATTTCATCACTAGATTATAATTATATATCCTATAAGCTGCCCCACAGGAAGCAATGCATGATGCACACAATATCTTCTCTTCAGGGCTTCATTTTTGAAAAATGCTGAAGAGCTATTAATTACTCTCCTAAAAGGTTCAAGGAGAGTTGTCAGGAGAGTGATTTGAGGTCACACCATTAGATATTAGCGGGTTTTAGCAGTTTAAGGTGAGCTAAATATTGCTCTCCTAAGAGACTGTTTAGGCAAGCATAGGAGAGCAATCACTCCAGCTCGCCTTAAAAATGAAGGCCTGCTCTTGGTAAACTCACCTTGACCGCAAAGCTGCAGGTGCCAGCCCTGACCAGCTTCTCGTCCATCTGCCATTGGTGCGGTTTACTAGCCGGCGGGACGTACGTCTCCTTGCGTCGAAAACTACTCCTAAGCTTCTTCATACTGAGGGAGCGTCGTAGTCGACTCTGACGTCTTGGACTGCTTGATGAGTCGACTGTTGTGGCACCTGGTGGCGGGGGAGGGGGCGCTTCCTCACCACCCTCACCCTTGTGCTTGCGGGACCGACCAAAAAAGAAGTCTCTGTGGAAAAAGAAAAGTTGAAAATAACAAAATATTTTAATAGAAATTGTACATGATAAAGCACTTAAAAATTCCAAGTACAGTTTCCATGAAATAAGAGGTCCTTTGATGAGCTTTTATCACCCATATGGTTTATTCAGAGTTTATCGATATGGATCATTCGTTGTCCATTGACACACTGTCTTAACATGCGCAATGCATAAGAAATAGCACCTGTAAAACACAGCGTGTCGATGAGCATCGATTGATGGATATCGTCAGACTCTGAATACACCATTAGGCCTAAAAAAAGTTGTTGACTTGCCCTTTGCGACCGACCCAAATTTTACAAAATATGCAAAAACTGGGTCGCCAGTAAAATTGGTTGAATTAGCATGTTAGTTGAACAATGCTTACAAAAAAATGTATGTTTGCATGAAGTAAACATAAATCTTGAATAAATATAAAAGACAATATAATATTTTAAACAATTTTCCTTGGCCCATTTTCGAAAAACAAAATTTAAAAAAAGAGATCCAACCGACCATCATTTTCGCCATTAAAGGACATATCAACAATTTTTAGTGGTCATTATCACATCATCACATAGTGACAACTGGAATTGGTATGGTCGAGTTAAACGTAATCCCAAAATCCGCAGCAAATGAAGATATCAAATCTGTCTAGATAAACCTAAACTATTTTTGCTAAATACACATGAAACACAATCAACAATCAGTATTCAAAACCTTTGATGCATTTACTTTCTATGTCATCCAATCTAAATTTTAATCAAGTAAAAAAACCGAAACATTTATCCAATTTCAAAAAAAAAAGAAGATAGAATGATGCAAAGAGACAGACAAATTATGCTGCTTTCAAGGGTACTGAACAAGTTCAACATCATACCCAAACTTTTTTCCAGACATTTCTGGATTTTTCAAGGGAACCGTTACTCTCTGCCATTTTGATTTCACCGCCGTGTAAATCCTATGGGACGGCAGCCATCTTGGATTGTCGCTCATGGAGGTTGAGTTATTATACCTCCGGCATTTTACAGCTCCGCGTGCCTCACTTTGAGTGTCTTCGCAACGGATTAGCGGGAAAATTGGCGTACTTTGATCAGGGCAAGTCGCAATACACGCTACTTGAAACACAGACACAGTTTGTGCGTGAAACAAAATGCACACGCTGTATATGCGTCAAGTGCCAACATGATCTAAAAAACTTGGATATCGGGCCAAACTCCAAACACATCCGGAGGTACAATAACTCTGCTCCATGAGCGACACAAGATTGCGGAGAAAATTGGTTCCCCTATAAAAATTCCTTGGGATTTTCTTATCATTTGAAGTGTTAGCGATCTGATAATATATGTATACGAGGATAGTAAGTTTCATCGTCGAATTCAATCCCTTGAATCAAAATATTTAGATTTTCATTCATGATTAATTATCGTTGTTGACAACGAACAATGCTGCCCCCTGGAGTTGAAATCTTAAAATTGGCTTTAATAGCAGATTTAATGGATTTTTTTTTATTTATCTCCAATTTATAAAGTAAAAGCAATGTTTTACATATAAAATAAAACTTATCCTATTCCCTGACTTAACTCTTAGAGCGCCGATGGCAAAAAATTTGTGTTTTCATTAATAGCTGCTTTTTGTTAAATTTAATTGTTTCCCTGAATGACACATTTTTCTGAAGATTTACTATTTGTATGCTCAATCTACTTACAGAATTGATAGGGTTATTTGTGAGAAGCAGGAAAAGTTTTGAAAAATATGGATGTTTTTATGATTGGTTGAATGCAATTAAATTTGACATTTCAAAATTTTTGCCATAAGGCAGCTATTCATGAAATCATAAAATTGGTGCAATTTGCACCATTTGGCGCTTAAGGTGTTAATGCATCAATACACATATTTAGAGAATAGGCTCATACCCAAAGTCAATATGCAAAAAAAATTTACACTTTTTCACATTTTTGGGTGGATTCAATCAATATGTTCTCAATTATTTGGTAACTGACAGTTATTACCGAACATAATGGCCCGTATTCCAGAAATATGTTTAGCTAAACCATTGTTTAACTGAGCATCAACTGTCCAGGAATGATACGCATCATTGCAGCTTTCAAGCAGAACAGTTCAATGAGTCGTGCTGTTGAAGAGAAATAAAACCTTGATTTACATGTAGCTAAACACCTTTCTGGAATACGGGCCATTGAGTGCAAATCAACTACAGAAAAAATTATGAATTTTTTCCAATGTACCTTTAATAATAACAATAATAATAATGAAAATAAAAGCTAGCAGCGCCAGCTGTCAAGTTGAAGGGGATTTCATATATAATAGAATCCTATACCATCCCTGTATCGCAATATAATACTCATGTCAGTATTTATTTACAGCGGAAACTCAATATACAAATACTGAACTAAATGAAATAAACATAAGTATGCACAGCTCTTGACAGACACGCAGCAAAATGTACATTTTCAAAGTTACATTGTACAAAATATGAAATTGTTTAGAAATATTAGACCACATTTACCCAAACTGGGTGTGCTTGCCTCCAAATAAGGACAACTTGCTGGAAACACACCTCCTAAATGTGGACACACACCAAACTGTGGACAGTCCTCAGCTGGGAGAGTGGTGCATGTTGATGACGTAAAATACTATTTAGAGCATTTCCATGTTTTGGGGTATAGTGCATGTCCACTATTAGATTTCTGTATAATGTAGAATATTTCACATAAATTGAAAAGATGAGAGTTGAATAGAAGAGAGTCCACTCACTCTCAATCATTTCTATCAGAGAGAATCAAAATACATACTACACAAAATTCTACCATGAGTTAGTAATAAAATAAATTTATATGTAATATCATGGTTTATCATGGGTTGGCTTTAGAGGTTCTGGTAATACTTTTAAAATTTCTTGTGTTCAGGATGAAAAACTTGAACCTGATAAAATTTCAAGGGCGTTTAACTACAATGTAATATATGACATTTGAGCCAAGTGCCAATTTATGCTGGTAGGGGACCTGATACAAGCCAGTTATTGTTGACCTATGCTATCTCCATAAGATAGCATATGAAATCAGTAACATCCAAGGAAACTGTCACATTTTCAACTGGCCAAGTGGAATAAATGAAATTTTGATTTGCTTGAAACATCACAAGTAGCAGTAAGAGGTAAACATTCAAAAAAAAGTGACAAGGGGTAAAAGGATTAAAAAGAAACATCACAATTCCACTGCAAATGATGTGACATTTTTAAGCCTTGCACCTGAACCAATTTATGACGGCACATATATTCAAAGCAGTAATATTATATGGCGCCACACCACAATAGAGCTTCCCATTGACTTACTGTACAAAATGGCTTCCTAAAAACACCCGAGAACTCAATAATAAAGCAACTGGTTGCTTCAACACCGCCTTTACTCAGATGATTATGATCTCGTCTGACACAAAATGATGATAAAAGTACACCTTCAAGGCAAAAATTTCAAGAAACTGGACGCTGAAGTATAACGCCCCCTATCACCGACAGCAGAATTTATTTTTATCCAGAATCAAGTGCAAATTAAGGAAAACCCTTTAAATTTTACCAAATTAATCTGGAGATCAAAAATGGCATCAGAGCATCTTTAAATAAACCTAATTTTATAATTAGAACAAAATATCGACCAAACATATTGCCCTTCCATACGTTTTGAAGTCCTGTTTTTAGAAGGGCAGTCAATTTAGCCGTTTTTAGAAATGCCGGATTGCGAGTGCTAGTTATTTAGTGGTGTGCGCCCATATGGGACTTGTTTTAAACAAGTGTTAAACATTATATGCTATCTTCTAAAGATAGCATGGAGGAAGTCAATAGCATCCTAGACAACTATCCCCTTATCGGCCTAGTGTAATAAATGAAACTTTGATTTACTTAAACCATTCTTACTAGGCGGTAAAAACTTCAACAAAAATGCAAACTTGTACAATATTACAACATATAAACTATGGCTTAAAACATTTCCAGAGGGCAAGTATTTTGAATCTGAAAATAAACATCACAATTATATTGCAAATGATATGATATTTAACCTGCACCCGAAACAGTCAATTCTACATTTTGATCTAAAGGGGACTTAACAGAAGCCGCTTAATGACAACTTACAGTAGCTATCTTTCAAGGATATAAAAAAAATGTTATTCCTGGCAAGCAAGATACAATTTATCTCCAGGTCCCTCTGATATGAAATATTTCGTGGGTTTTTCCCCTCCGAATCACCAGATTTCTGGCATGGAGCTTCCTAGTTATCCAAGTGGAATAAAGAAAAGTTTTGAATTGCTCAAAACATCTCTAAATTCTAAGAGCTATTCTATTTCCAATGTGTAAACATACTCTAAGGGAAAAAAAGACAATTTAGGATCTTTTAAACAAAATTGTTAAGCACTTTTCCATTTTGTAAATTTTTATTTGTTTGTTTGTTTGTTTGCTTTTTTATGATGTTGGTAAAATAACTAATGGCATAAAGATCAGCCTAATGAAATACTTTAATAGTACCATGACCCTTATTAATCAAATCCCAAACAGACAGTTGGTTTAAATGATGAATTGAATTAGCATATTTGCTGTCAGCAAAGCTGCAATATTATTCATCAAAATAAACCCAGCATGTGGCATTGTACAGCTGATATCTATACAACTATTAGGCCAAAAAAATTATTTGTTGTGTTGCCCTCAAGTTGGATTTCTGAACAAATGAGTCAGTCGATCAGAAAATGTTTTGTTTTTTTTGTTTTTTTTAAGCACCCAAATTATGAAATTTGGATGCATTTTCCACTATTTTCAAAATATTTTCTCAAAAAACACCCAATCTGAGCAAAATTGGGTGCTTTCTCGACCCTAATATTTTTTTTTTTAATTTTTTAAATAGGGTTGGTCACTGAGGGCAACATAACAATTTATTTTTTTTGGCCTTATGGAGAGAGAAAAATGGAACCAATACCAGGCATGTTTGAATATGATGCCCTGGTTGCACAACCTTGCAGCATTTGGCATTGTACAGCTGATAACTTCATGTATACATCTATTATGGAGAAAAAAATGGAACCTGCCGCACCAATACCAGGCATGTTTGAATATGATGCCCTGGTCGCACAACCTTGCAGCATGTGGCATTGTACAGCTGATATCTATACATCTATTATGGAGGAAAAATGGAATCTGCCATTACAATGCCAGGCATGTTTGAATATGATGCCCTGGTCGCACAACCTTGCAGCATGTGGCATTGTACAGCTGATAACTTCATGTATACATCTATTATGGAGAAAAAAATGGAACCTGCCGCACCAATACCAGGCATGTTTGAATCTGATGCCCTGGTTGCATAACCTTGCAGCATGTGGCATTGTACAGCTGATATCTATACATCTATTATGGAGGAAAAATGGAATCTGCCATGCCTATGCCAGGCATGTTTGAATATGATGCCCCGGTCGCAAAACCTTGCAGCAAGGTTTACAATGTCTTTACAGCATCATACCAAGCTGAAATTTAGCAGACACCAACTGGAGACCACATGACATCGGCCGGGGACCAGATGGTGTCTGTACGGAGAATGGGCAGTGTATGTGAGCCAGAGAGACACAGAGAACCTGCTGCAATGACTTTTACTAGGAGTTGAACTTGAAACCTGGCGGCTTGTTAACAATGTCTTAAGTTATAGTCACATAACAACTGGCGGCCAATTAATGACTGACTGTGCAACGCAAGCGTTCAACCATGTTATTCCGATGTTTTTCTCCAAATAAGCAGTCATTTTTTGAACTGGCACTCGTTTTACCACTTGTTTTAGTACTTGTTTTGGGAAAACGAGTACTTACTTAAACAAGTGGATTTCTAATTTTCAAATAAGTGCCACCATCAAAGTGAAAACTTTTTACTTTTACGTAATTTTGCCTTGCGGCTTCCTTGTGATTACCAAGCTTTCTGTCGACATGCCTTATGTCGACATAAAGCATATCTCGACATGTCGACATGAAATCTCATTTGTCGACAAAACTGGGCAAGTAAAATTCCATAAAAACTTGATACATTAGGCATTGAGTCAAACAGAAAACGTCATTTACACCCGTTTCTAAAAGTTATTACGACGGTTCAGATCAAGAAGTTACAAAATATCAATTTTATATCGTCTATATTGTCATAAGCAGAAAGAACTAGCACATTACTATATTATAGGTAAGTCTACGTCTAGAACAGGTCATTAAGCTTATCCAAACAATCTTGTTTTTTCCCGCAAAAACAACTCTTTGATATCAACTTTATTTCGACACATATGTCAACGTCGACAACAAATTAACGCAACATGTCGACATGAAAAAACAGTCTCGACAGAAACCTTAGTGATTACCCCCTCTAATTCTAAAACAACTGATTTTGCCATGACACAGCACACACATATACAATCTGATAGCGTACAAGTTAACTATCTTTACCTGAATGTGTTTTCATCCCTATAAATAACTGATGGAAGTATGGCTAGTATCAGCTTATCACCATGGCTAAAGTGATAAGGGTTGAAAAGGCACTGCCATGTGTTTCTATTGCTGGAGTCTTGATTAAATCAGTATGACAACACATGACATGCCTTATGACCTTCTTCCCCCTCCCCATTATAAAACATTCCTGATTTTGCCATGTCGCTATATACATGTACAGATTTCTTTGCTGATATGCAATCTGATATCATCCAAGTTAACCATCTTCTACCTGAATGTGTTTGCATCCCTATAAATAACTGATGGAAGTATGGCTAGTATCAGCTTATCACCATGGCTAACAGTGATAAGGGTTGAAAAGGCACTGCCATGTGTTTCTATTGCTGGAGTCTTGATTAAATCAGTATGACAACACATGTCATGCCCCTGTCCTTCTTTCTCCCTCCCCATTATATAACATTCCTGATTTTGCCACGACACAGCACACAGATTTCTTTGCTGAATATGCAATCTGATATCATCCAAGTTTACCATCTTCTACCTGAATATGTTTACATCCCTATAAATAACTGATGGAAGTATGGCTATCTATCAGTATCAGCTGATCACCATGGCTAACAAAGATAAGGGTTGAAAAAGCACTGTCATGTTTCTATTGCTGGAGTCTTGATTAAATTAGTATGACAACACAAGTCATGCCCCTGGCCTTCTTTCCCCCTCCCCATTATAAAATATGCCATGTCGCTGTATACAGATTTGCTTGCTGATATGCAATCTGATACTGTCCAAGTTTACCATCTTCTACCTGAATGTGTTTGCATACCTATAAATAACTTAACCTTCTATCCCCCTCCCCATTATAAAACATGCCTCATTTTGCCATGTTGCAGTACACAAATTTCCATGCTATATGCAATCTGATATCATCCAAGTTTACCATCTTCTACCTGAATGTGTTTGCATCCCTATAAATAACTGATGGAAGTATGGCTAGTATCAGCTGATCACCATGGCTAACAAAGATAAGGGTTGAAAAAGCACTGCCATGCGTTTCTATTGCTGGAGTCTTGATGAGATCAGTATACAAAACCATTTTTCCATCCATAATTGTTTCAAGCCATCTAAATATTTTATTTTGTCTCTTCTTTTGGAATGTTAGTACCAGAGAAATTATCCAGTAAATGTCAATGGTCTTAAAAAGTGTGCATACCAGTCTGCATACAGCTCATCCCTGCAACTCCTTGTACACAAGAGTGCTTCCAGGTATACACTGTAGGCAGCGCCTAAAAATGGAACATTCTCACATAGATTTTGTAAGGACCAACAGCCTTAACATAGTAGAATACAAAGTAGCCATAAAAGAGGAATTGGATTTAAGTTTCTTGCCAAAGGAAAGAAGGAGATATGGTCAGAACAGGGTTTTAACCCAAGCCTACGAATGAGTTTCATGCTCTAACCGATCTACCACACTCCTTGTTTGGAAACAATGTATGTATGTTGCCGACTAACTCAATGGTCACATCAGGAATTATATTAGTGAAATACTTACATATCTGAACCATTTTCATGTCTTGAAGCAGATATTTTACCCTAGCATTTTCTCACACTTTTTTGTATAAGAAATCTCCCCAGAAGATTGAGAATTTTGAAAGGACGGTGGTTTCAACTTTGATACAAAGTTCATATTTAAATCATTTTTTTCTTGACCCACAAATTGTAACCATAGGACTAAATGAATTTTTTGTACTTTAGAAATTAAAAAATATCTCCTCAGAAGTCTACATGTACCGGTATGTCAAAGAGGGTAGTTTCAACCTGGATTCAAACCACAGGCTCTCGCAAACTGATTTAATATCCATCGGACACGCCACATGGCTTTCGTTGCCTAGGCCACAATTTTGTGCTATATCATTTAAATTTAGGGTTTGTTGTTGCTGTTGTTGATTGTTTTTTAGAGAAAGATATTGGAAGATTTAGTGATGCTAAAGGATTATTGGTTTTAATAACAAATCCATAAACGCATACATGTAGATGTCATAAAGATTTAGAATCCATCTGAGGATCCCGTCTCAAGGAGAGCTAAATATTACTTAATTTCCAGCCTCCGGCCTAAATCAGTCCTTTGAGAGAGAGCACTTGGTTTACATTTGCAAGTAGTTTTATTGATCTAGTCCATGTTAAGAGAGACTTAAGTGACAGCGGTGTGATGAATTGGTTCGGTCGTGCAGACACGTCGTTAAATATTAATAGAAGAAAATCGGGCAAGACGATAGATACATGTATTTATTATATATCTCTTATAACATCCTCTAGGGCAACCATTCTCTTATGTCAGCCTATGGGTTATTCAGCCCAGTGCATTCTTAACGATAGGCCTGACCCGGCACTGACTAAAATAATCATACACCAAAAAAGTACTCGACAGTCCTCCGAAACCGCTCAAGTATCATCGGAAAAGACAAAGGGATAACTTTCTATAATCATCTCACCAGATTCTATGACCTGCTGCAATGGTTTTAATAACAAATACATAGACGCATTCATGTAGATGTCATAAAGATTTAGAATCCATCTGAGGATCCCGTCTCAAGGAGAGCTAAATATTACTTATTTCCAGCCTCCGGCCTAAATCAGTACTTTTAGAGAGAGCACTTGGTTTACATTTCCAAGGAGTTTTATTGATCTAGTCAATGTTAAGAGAGGCTTTAAGTGACAGCGGCGTGATGAATGGGTTCGGTCGTGCAGACACGTCGTTAAATATTAATAGAAGAAAATCGGGCAAGACGATAGATACATGTATTTATTAGGATGTATTATAACATCCTCTAGGGCAACCATTCTCTAATGTCAGCCTGTGGGTTATTCAGCCCAGTGCATTCTTAACGATAGGCCTGACCCAGCACTGACTAAAATAATCATACACCAAAAAAATACTCCGCAATCCTCTGAAACCGCTAGTATCGTCGGAAAAGACAAAGGGATAACTTTCTAGAATCATCTCACCAGATTCCACCCCAGATCTTCGAACTGATTGACCAAACATCAAGTGTGTAGTACTACTAGTGGATAGCTATGACCCTGCTGCAATGGTTTTAATAACAAATCCATAGACGCATACATGTAGATGTCATAAAGATTTAGAATCCATCTGAGGATCCCGTCTCAAGGAGAGCTAAATATTACTTGATTTCCACCCTCCGGCCTAAATCAGTATTTTGAGAGAGAGCACTTGGTTTACATTTACAAGGAGTTATATTGATCTAGTCAATGTTAAGAGAGACTTAAGTGACAGCGGTGTGATGAATTGGTTCGGTCGTGCAGACACGTCGTTAAATATTAATAGAAGAAAATCGGGCAAGATCTATGGATACATGTATTTATAAGAATCTCTTATAACATCCTCTAGGGCAACCATTCTCTAATGTCAGCCTGTGGGTTAGCCCCAGTGCATTAATTCTTAAGAATCAGTTTGGCGGAACTCACAATTTGTATCTGAATTTAGATACTCCGTATCAAAATTCTGATACTTGTATCCAAATTTGGATTAAAAACAGCTGAAACGGGATATCAGCTGAAATTAATATTCAGCTTCGCTGCGCACCATACCAGTATGTATAAAAGTCAATAACATTATCATCATTTGTCATCTAAATTCTAAGAAAGTTTTGGCCAAATTATTTTGCCTTCTGTGATAAAGAGCTATCAGGACATGTTTCAAAGCTGTCCCACTGGAATTGCACAGATGGAAATGACATTTCCACAGATACATTTATCATAAATACAAGAAAGATGTTCTACATGTACTTGCCAGCTTGCGCTATCGATTTGTTTCCTGCGCCACGACAAGTGTATTAGAATTCGGATACCCCTCCATATCCTAATTCTGATACGGGTATCACAATTTGGATACAAAATGTATGTGGGTATCCAAATTCAGATACGTATCTGAATTGTGAGTTCCGCCAAACTGGAAATTTTTACAGGCCTGACACGGCACTAAACTAATTACACCATTACACCTAAAATTCTAGACATCCATTTTTAAATCGCAGAAAAAAGATCAAAAATAAGACGAACAATAGTAGAAGATTAAAGGACTAAAGACACTTCATCATTTTTGTAATCATTTTCATTCAGAATTTTAGCATTGCACAGTGGGCCAGATTTCTCGATTTCGGTCAATAATTAATAACTTCGCTACTGTTGAGAGTTTGGCCACAAAATTTGGTATTGAGGGGTTTTATGGGATGCCGACTCTGAATCTGACGGTTATTTTGATGTCAGATTTACCGTTTTATCAATACAGTGTGTCCCAAGAAAAAAAAATCTCTCGATATTGGTCAATAATAAATAACATCTTTAGCAT
>JXSR01S019550.1:9712-20202 GCA_000969725.1 Ophiothrix spiculata | reverse complement strand
ATCATACTTGATACACCACATAGATTTAGAAAAAATGGTCAAAACTTAATCTTGACACTGAATTTGATTCTTGGAATTTAAAAAAATGTTTTTTTTTATAATATAGGCCTAAATTCACATCAACAACACTCATCTGCAACAATTCAGAGATGGCAACCAATGGGTGAACAATTGAAGTCCCCAATTCAAATACTGCCAATATTCCTTTTTTACCCCGGATTCCATGGAGATAAGTCTTGAATCAGTAAACAAATGCCTTTAATACAGGGATGTGCCACAAACTTAATTTAGTTTACTCAAACCCAAACACCTCTTCCCCCTTCAAATAATGCCCATTTTCCAAGAATGCATTGTACCACACCAAAAACATAAATCAGGGGTGGGGGATGTACCAGGCATCAGCAACAATTTGGGTTGCCAGTTCAAGTAGCTGATCCTGACTGCTATACGTCCTGCACCCCTTGGCATGTATCGTGTGAACCTAAGTGGATTTAGAATAACATAATGAAGCTTACTACTACTACAAAAAAAAAATAGTTTTTTGAAAGGCACATAAAATGTCTCCTAAATTTGAATTTCAAAAATCCGCGCCTAAATTAATCAAATCATGACTGCCACCACCTGACCTAGATTATCATTTGCTTCATCCTCACTTCCCCCCTCCTTTCTGAGCACTAGACAATCAAGGGTATAATAAGCATTCAGACACCCAGGCAGGCACCCCTGACCCACAGGCTATCCTGCCCTGCCCTGCCCCACCCCTCTCCATTAAACAATAATGCATGAGTCATCACACCACACCTAAATCATGCATACAATCAATTCATTATTGATTTCACTTAAAACAGCTACATTTGCGCTGCATTTATATCAAATAAAATTGCAATGAGTGTGCGTGTAATTGGTATGGGTGATTACAGATGGCGGACTTTGTCGTAGACGGTAGACGCGCCCGTCACAACAAATCTAAGTGGAATGTTTACAATGGGAGTGGTCCAATATTTGTGAGGGATGAGTAGATTCCTGATGATAAGATTTGAATCACAGTCATGTTATTTCATGATGCTACATTAAAAGTTCAGACATATTTGGAACATTATTGGGCCAAATAAAAAAAAAGTGTACATGTCCCCTCTCTTTCCAATTTTCAAGATTGTGAAATAATTTTATCATTTTCCTTGTATGATCCTTAACATAGCTTCTAAAACTGCTAAAAATAAATACTTATTGTTTGATGATCATTTATAAACACAATTCACACACTTTTTCCATGCTACATGTAACGCATTTGGGAAATAACAAAAAAATACAAGGGCCTCTCCATTATAGGAGTGAGTCGACAAAGCTGTTTGAATGTGAATTTTGCACAGATATTAAAAATAGAATTGTGAAAAATAATAAATAATAAGGACCTCCCTCGCAAAATTTTGATACAAAATTTGGACTTAAAACATGAAATTATTTTTGATTTCAAGGACTAGGCTACATGTAGATTCCCCTTGGTATCAAAGCTTTATTAATATGGAAATGATCTTAAAGAGCTTAAAAATGTATCAAAAATTGAGAAAAGGTAGAAGAATCCACCTAGAATGGCTACAATTAAGAAAGAATTAACTTCCAATATTTCATTCTTTTATATGATAATAAACTAGGAACACTGTTTCACACCATTTTTTATGTCCGAAGAAAAATTTTGTTGGTAAAGAATTGCATTTTTTTCTAATATTCCCCAAATTCAAGGAAATCTCTTGGTGGATAAATTACATGTTCTATTGATATGTGAAAAACATAACAAGCCTACATATTTTTAGCGAGAAGAAACTAGAACAGTAAAGCAAATTTTAAATGTTACCTATTGTATATTTCAGGAAAAGGCAATCCGAGTTCAATTGAAGTTAGTGAGCTTGGCAATTCATTTTTTATTCTATAATCCATGTATTATACATACCAAAAGGTTTCACATGTCAACAAATTTGAAAAACATTTTCATTTTGCTTGTTTCACTTCCCAATGTGTATTTGCAGAAGTATTATGCCGCTGACAAATGTGTTACGCATACTACTAGTAATATTAAAACATCAAAGGAAAATTTATTTTAAAAATACCCATTTATAAATCACAGTTTTTGTTCTACAAAAGAATTAGTTTAGATTAATAAATTTCAATAAATGGTTTCAAAACAAGGTTCCAAATATATAGCTTAAATTGTCAAACAAGTACCAGAAGTTTGAAACATTGGTCCATATTTCTGATTCACAAAAAATCCCATAGGGCCTACACCATAGGTATGAATTCAAGGATCAAAACCTGGAAACCCTTTCAAATAAGTAAAAGCATAAAAGTATCCTCTAAACTTCCATTATATAAAGTGATGTACTGACCAATTATATTCAATACTGATTTTTAAGGCAATTTTATGATTCATCATTGAATACTTCTTTGGTCCTTGGTAGGGAAGCATGGACTTGGGTCAGTGTTGCATTCTGATATTAAAATTTTCGTGAGCCCCTTCCATGTTGGTAGTTGAAAACAAACAAAACACATGTGGATTACCACAAAAGTAAACACATTCCAATTTTGTTACTAGTCACACACTCAACTACATCAGCGCATCATACCAGATGGGATTTCCCAATAAATTGGCTTTTAATTATTTGTAAACATTGCTGAAGTACTTCCTATTTCACTCATCACAGGCAACAGAGCACTTTGTAGTGGAGAAATGCAGGGTTTACTCATCGGTAATGGAATGCGCCTCCCATCAATGTTGATGCTGCAGATTTAGGGAATTAAACATGGGTTGCAAAATTGAGGATCAAATCCCCGGTCAAAATCTTGAAACCCCTTCAGAATTAAATTGTTTTACATATATGCCTATTGTCCCTCCCCCAGCCTAATAAAACTTTAGATATTGAAAACACAAATTATCACAAAAGTAACACATTCCAATTTTGTTACTAGCAACACACTCCACTACATCAGCACATCACACCAGATGGGATTTCCCAATAAATCAGCTTTTAATTATTTGTAAACATTGCTTGAGTACTTCCTATTTCACTGATCATGGGCATCAATGCACTTTGTATCAGAGAAATGCAGGGTTTACTCATCGGTAATGGAATACTATCTCCCATCAATGTTTATGCTGCAGATTTAAGGAATTAAACATGGGTTGCAAAATTGAGGATCAAAATCCTAGTTCAAAATCTTGAAACCCTTCAGAATTAAATAGTTTTACATGTATGCCCATTGCCCCTCCCCCATCCTAATAAAACTTGAGATATTGAAAACACAAATTACCACAAAAGTAAACACATTCCAATTTTGTTACTAGCAACACACTCACCTACATCAGCGCATCATACCAGATGGGATTTCCCAATAAATCAGCTCTTAATTATTTGTAAACATTGCTGAAGAGCTTCCTATTTCACTGATCATGGGCATCAGTGCACTTTGTATCGCAGAAATGCAGGGTTTACTCATCAGCAATGGAATGTGGTTTTGCTATCTCCAATCACTGATGATGCTTCAATTTAGGGGTCAAAACATGGATTACAAAATTGAGGATCAAAAAAATCTTGAAACCCTGTCAAAACAAAATAATTTATGCGCCCCCCCCCCCCCCCTATTCTAATAAAACTTGAGATGTTAAAAACACAAAATGTGTGTATGGATTACCACAAAAGTAAACACATTCCAATTTTGTCACAAGTTACACACTGGTTGGTGCATTAACTCATCACACCAAATTGTATTCCCCCAATAAATCCGCTATTTGTAAACATTGCTGAAGTGCTTCCTATTTCACTGATCATGGCATCGGTGCACTTTGTATTTTATTAGAAATGCAGTGAAATGTCTATCTCACATCAATGTTGATGCTAGTCTTTGTTAAAGACCCTCGGTAATGTCCACGGACCAAACGAGCGCCGAAGGCGCGAGTGCTTGCCATAGGCGAAAATTTTGCGCAGCAAAATTTGAGTCCGAGGGAGCGTAGCGACCGTGTTTGTATTATTGTACAGATACATGGGCAGTAACACTGACTATGTTGATGCAGATTTGCATGACAAGTTCTGATGGGTTAAAATTTATAAATTCACAATTTCTAACTTAAATTTAACAAGTAGAACTCGGGTTTACGCGAAGCGTAAAATATGTCCCCGCCAAATGTGGCCAAAGTTTACTCCATTTGAACTCATGTGAATGACCCCTGATGACCTTGAAGTGACCTCAAAAAATTTTGTCGTCAACAATCGACCCCGCCCTCAAAGTTTCATGTCCGTCAACCAAGGTTTAGGCCTAGCTACCCCATTTAACCTCCTGTGAGCTTGAATGAACCTTGATGATCGGCCGGTGACATTTGATCCACTAACAAATTATACAAACTTGGCAGTTAAGGGGCACCCACCCATCAAGTTTCAGGAAAGTGCGACCCTCGATCTCTGAGAAAATGTAGGTTAACATTTTCATCGGACGGACGGGATTTCCCCATCCCGAATACATCCCAAACTCGTTCGGCGACCCCATCCCAAACTCAAAATTGTGAGACCCTCCCCAGAATGTTGTCATAGTAAGTGACATTTCAACATAAACATGTTCTACAATTTTGTAAACACTGTCAAGTGCTTTGTCTTATGCTGCACTTAACACTACTGAAATTGAGATTGCGTAAACTGGGTTCAAGTGACGTGAAACTATATTTCATGGATTAAAAATGGTTAGATAATAGAAATACACATCCCAAAGTTCATCTTATTTTCCAAACTTTAGTGGATTTCAGTGCACTGATTCTGAAAAAATATTGAGCACCCTTATGGAAGTTAAAGATGGCGCCTGCTGTCTCATTAATGCATCGGAACATGAGTTAACGCTAAAGAGCATCTAATTTTTGTTTTAGGCCATATGCAAACTAATTTTACTGTGAAAGTCTGAAACGTCACATTTTGTATCTTTACTGTACTTCATTTAATTACACTTTGATACTTCTCCATAAATAGGCCTATAATTACTACTGCCAATATCATTTTCCAAAAATTCCAACAAGTGATTTCCAATGGTTCTTTTATTGAGGGGGGAGCAGGGAATTTGTTAAACATAGCCCCCAACCTGGAATATGAAGGTCCTGTAACAACCAAATTGCCCCCCCCCCCCCCCCCCCCCACACCACCCCCTGAGTGGATGGTCCCGGATATCACACAAGGAGTCAGATCTATATGTACCGGTTATATTTTTATGTATCACATGCAACAGTCAAACTACAAAAAAAAAAAATAGTGTAGACCTATGTAAACTACACTTTAAACGCAATCATTTTTCTGCATTGCCTTGCACTAAAATTGTATGTACAGACATGGCAGGCAAATACACTGGGATTTTTCCATGTTACCCTGATGTACTTTTATCCATTTCCCTATGGCAAATGTGACGCAGAGGCATTAGTAGAAATATTGACGATCAAATTAATCAATACTTTACCAAATGGCTTGTTATGGCTTCTAGTTGAATCAATCGTAAACGTCAATGAACTATAAAATATGAGTTGGTACTCATAATAAAACATAACATAACATCATGACATGGGAAAGCGTAATGACTATGACAACACTTGCAAAAGGAAGGCGAAACACTGTCTGAATGTGTGTCATTAGAAATTCTAAATCAATTGGAATTTTTAGCTTTTTGCATAAAATACCCACAAACTACAGTCATCCCATCACTCATAACATTTAAAATTTCAAGCCAATGCCTGTGAAATTACGTTTGTTATTGCTCAAATTTAATTAAGTAGGTACGTGCTGCTGGGAAATTTGAAATGCCATAAATCTATAAAAAATACTATTTCCAAGAAGAAAAAAAAAACATCCATACCAAATCACTTAAATTTTGAGACAAATTTATCATCGTAAGTTTATGAAAAATTTATTTTGGCACAAATTTTCTGAGGTTTAGTAAAGTAGACCCATCAACATGATCAATGAGGTGTCAGACACATTTAATTGTAACAACTTTCATACTCAGTACTTGCCCTGTTATCATCACTATATAAATGAATGATATCAAACAAAATCTAGAAATATTTCGATGAAAAGCTGGTTAAATAATGAATTAGTCAATTAATTTTGCCTTCAAATTATATTTTTATAAATTAATGAAGTAAAATCAAATTTTATGTGAATGAGCAATTCATTATTATAACAATGATGATAATGAACGATACCAGTGCAGTTTCTGGTATACATGTATGAACATGTATACATGCAACTTGCAATTAAATTTTAATATTCAAATTAAATACATTACTAAAATATCGATTTAAAAGAAAAATCTTTCTAGGCAATATGAAATGTTGACAAAAACTTACGCCATGTAGAGTCCACTACCAGCACCTGACATAACAAAATAAACAAGAAATCCTGAAAAATATATCTCCTCCGGTGTCAATTTTTTTTAGTCTCAACTCATCGCCAAGTTGGCAAAGACAATATACACCATGTACTTTGATCATTGGATCATGTCATTTAATTGTACATGGGTCAAAGGTCACATTGTTCAAATAGAATGAACTTTGGACCCTGTCTCAACTCCTGACAAATATCAAATAACTGATTATGGTGATAGGCTATCTGTAAAACATGAACAGATATTTCAAAGGGAACTAATTTTTGAAAAATAAAATATTTGAATGTGCCAGGTAATTTTCAAAATATGAACATGTCCTACAAATTATATTTAATAAAAATAAAAATTTGAAACTAAATAGTTGTACAGATACAACAAATATTTTGAAAGAAAGTTTCAGTGAAATTGGTGTAGCACAATAAATTATAAAAAGACAATAATGAATCTCTTCTTAATGATGTATCAGGACAGGGGAAAGGGTAAATATCCTGCGAAAGGTGAGCACTGGTATTTTCCATACGGAAGTGCAAAATATTGAAAAATATTTCAGTTTCTGTTTATTCACCGATATTGCCACCAAATGATCCCTTTTCTACCTTGGCACACCAAGGGACTGTTTGGAAATGTGTTCATTGGCATTTGGTTTGGAATAATTTGAGTTGCTGATTGCAGAAAAGATCAACACTAGGGAGTAAACATGAAAGATATAAAGTCAAACATTCATTCCTCATCCTCAGCCTCTTGACTGTTTTTGGACACAGAATAAACAGTAATTCAATTACTTTTTTCTAGATTGCACACTACACCCCTCCAGTATCAAAACCTCCCCGCCCCTCTATCAATTAACCCAATGATGCATTATTTACATATTTATCAACAATGACTACTGTTCCACTGTTTGCCTACACACTCAGCCACAGGAATTCATAATCTCATTTTATACCCACTTCATAATTTGTTTATCAAAATGATTCACTTGACTTTCATAATAATAATAGCAGTGGTTTATGATCCTATTCTCTGGAAACAAACAAACAAACAACCTAGTCATCAAACAGCTGATCATAAACTCATAGATATGGTAAAATGTACATACGCCTAAAATATATAATAGACAAATAAATACAGGGGGTTTATAGTTATTTCCATGATAGCACACTGTGTCTTTTTCATTTGTAATTCCACACGGCCTCAGCACACTTTGTGCACTGATGTAGGACCCCATTGGAAAAAAGTGTACACATTCACAGCTAGACTTAATGGGTCATCCTGGCATTTCGGTATTTTGGTGTCTTTGCATTGCTATCAATCATGTTATTCCTTTGTCTCTGTAATGATTGATTATTGCATAAATTGATTTGTTATTGTTTGTCAGATTTTGCCAAACAAACATGAAAAGAAATAAAATCACTTTAGCCAAAATTCCATTCCACACCACTTATCATTTCAGGTTCTACAGCAAAATCTAAGGGAGCTGAACCTTGATCAGCTCTTATACATGTATAAGCACCCCAGTTTTGTAAAGGCTTCCAAGCCAATTAGCAGTTAGTTCCTTGTCCAAGAGAATTTTAAGCACACTCAAATTTTGGTACCACCAGGCTTCGAACTTGGGACCTTAAGAACCTTAACTGCTAAAGTGACATACTGCAAAATTACCGCAGAATTCTTCCTGTTTGGAAGTAGTTGGAATGCCAAACATCACAGGATCATCACAACCACCCTTGCTGCCCTCACTTCTATGGTTTCATCAGGTTGCCTGTTTCTACTCAAGTATGCTTACCCGGGTAATGCCGATTAAATTTAAGACACCCGAGTAAGTCATCCAGTAGAAACACGATTTTCTTACATGGTAAACATGATAGATTTATATTTTACATTTGAGTAGAAACAGGTTAAGCGTCTCCAACAGCAGTCCATGAAGGACTAGACACAAGTGACAGTAATTTTGTTGTACCAAAAATGGCTCTACGCAGGATTTCAAACACATGCCATCTAATTCACTTCCAGAAATTTTCTATAGAGAGAGTGCCATTTTTGTGGTACCTTATCGCCCACTCAAAGTTGCATGCTACTCTACAAAATAATACTATTTAGTGTCCCCTTTCAAGCTCTGCCAAACAAAAAATCACCAAAATACAGAACAAAATCTAGAACACAATATTCATTTCAAGGAATAAAATCATTACAAAATCAGCAGCTGTTTGCTACCCACACCAAGCTGAGTCCAATGCCATCTATAGGAAACAAGCCTCAGTCTCTGAATCCCAACATGATAAAGCCATTGCCAAGATAGAACAGTACATTCCAAGAGTTATGACAATCTCCAGAGGTCGCTGACCTTGTAAACACATCCAGTAAGTGATGATGGAGGTTGTCTTTTGCCTCATTAGCAGGGATGGCTGACATCATCATGATCATGGGTCTGTGTTTGTATCTAGCTAAGATGCAAGTAAGCAAGTAAACAGATTGGAAGCCTGATGCGCTCATAAGTTGCTTCCATGGCCCTTAAGTACCCATACCTAGCTAGGGGGTGGGAGCAGGGCTGTACGAAGGCATGTAAGCCAAGGGGGGCAAACACATTTTCCGTCCCAAAATTCATGTTTCGTTCCGATATATATACTGTCAATTTGTTGCTTCCTTTTTTTTAAATCTTTCGTATCAAGGACCACACATGGGTACTTTGGTATTTTGCTATTGTCAGCCCAATATCGATATAAAACCTTAATATTTGTGCTAAAATTGGCTAATTTTGACTCAAAAATTTATATTGGGACAGTAATCTTGGGACAGTAAAAGTAGTAAAATATTGTCCCAGTATTTTTATATTTGTTCCGCCAACGTCCCGCTTCATGCGGCCCTGGGTGGGAGAACCAAGCTGTGATGATGGAGGTTGTCTTTTGCCTCATTAACAGGGATGGCTGACATCAAAAGGATGTGCTGTATCTAGGATGCAAGTAAACAGATGGGAAGCCTAATGCACTTGTCAGTTGCTTCCATGACCCCTAGGTACCCATACCTAGAGGGAGGATCCAAGCTGTGATAATGGAGGTTGTCTTTTGCCTCATTAGCAGTGATGGCTGACATCACAAGGGTGTGCTGTATCTAGGATGCAAGTTAACAGATTGGAAGCCTAATGCACTTGTCAGTTGCTTCCATGGCCCCTAGGTACCCATACCTAGAGGGGGGATCCAGGCTGTGATGATGGAGGTTGTCTTTTGCCTCATTAGCAGGGATGGCTGACATCACAAGGGTTTACTGTATCTAGGATGCAAGAAAACACATTGGAAGCCTAATGCGCTTGGGAGTTAAAGCTGCCCGATGACATGTAGCCTAAATGTTGTTGAACTTGAATAACACACATTGGTTTGACATCGATGATTGCATGTGTTGGTCATCAGGCAGCTTTAACTCCCAAGCAAGCCTGCTCCAAAGTTAAATTCTTGTGGCATGCTTTTTGCACCTCTCTGGCTCACAAACACCGCCCTTATCCCGGTCCGTTCTCTGCATCCATGGACACTTTTCAGATACCGACTGATGTCATGCGGTCCCCTATTGCTGTCCTCTGAATTTCAGCCTGGTATGATGCCGTAAACGCATTGTAAACCTCGACACAGGTTATGTGACCAGGGTATACACAGCGACGTATTTAATGCAAGGCCTACCACTTTAGGAAAGGTTGGATTTCCTTAGAGGCAAACATAAGCTTCTAGATTATAATTAAGGTACCGTAATATAATGGAATATAGTCTATTGGATAACCAACGAAATCTGGCAAACCGTATTTTGAATACATGTTCAGACATACATGTAAGCCTACATGTACATTTGGTCGAAGGGTAACCACATGATTCACAAATCAAAACTCCAACATGGTGCATGTTACATCTGAAAAACCAGAGTTTTGATATTCTTTTGGTTTCAACCTTCTAAATTCCAGAACATTTTCAAGCTCAGCATACTCTTTCCACTGTTAACAACAGAAGTATTAACCCCGTGGGTGGGGGAGAGCACTCAAATTCAAAAGTGACGGGCATGTGCGGACCTTCGCGGCAAATCAAGGTAAGATTTTGGTCAAAGAAGGGGGG
>JXSR01S019548.1:75779-87357 GCA_000969725.1 Ophiothrix spiculata | reverse complement strand
GTCAGTGATTACAGTATGAATTTTAAAACCATGAATTAACACAAAACACTGGAACTTATCCCCTATTCAATAAAATCACTCTGCTTCTATTCCGCAGGCCATTTCCTGGCATCTCATTCACATAATTTTTAAGGGCTTTTTATGGTAGGTTAGTGAAAAGGGTGCTTAAAATACGATTGGTCAGTGGAAAGGGTGTAATTTTTACACAAAGGCAGTGAAAAGGGTTAGGATTACACATCGCCCAGGTCAGTGTTTAGGGTACAAAATTTGAGGGTCTGCTCGCTGATGACACTACATGAAAGTATATAAGTGGCCCCCCGAGTAAAGAATGTATGAGTAAAAAGACGAAAGCTGAGTTCAATAAAAATTCTTTCCATTTTCAGGCAGCAGTGTGGCAGTGTCGGTCATATTAATCATTGTGTATGCATGATTGTTCCCTTTTATTTTGTGAAAAAGGGTCCATTTTGAAAGCATGTTTGCAAACAAAACTGCACAATCTTTTACAATGGGTCCTTTTTGATGACGACGTATTCAATTTTTTTAAAGGGGCAAGGGGTATATTGTTGGTGTATTTTAATCACATTTTGATTATAAGAAATTAAATGTAAAAATCGTATAATTTTCAAATTTCTCTAGAATCAGGTTTGTTCACTCAACTTTGAAAGTGGTAGATATGTCAGGCAAGAAGTGTTGGAGTGGAGTCAAGTGGACTGATTTGACCATTGTAGTAGATTACCAATTATTTATTCCATCATATAACACCACAACTTGTTCTCAGTTTTTTGGGTCTTGTAAACTGAAATTTTTGGCTAAATATAGCCTTCTGAGCTGAAATTGTTTGTTTCTTCCTGATCATTTTTTGCAGTTTTAGTGCTAAAATATTGTATTTTTTCTCAAAATACATGTAGCTGTTCTAAAGTCTCTGTCACACATCACCGCAAAACGTACTCCTAACATAATTTATCCTATTATTGTTCTGTTTTATGCATTGTTGTTCGTCATGTGTTCGTTACAGGTACGTACCGTCAATATGTTGTCCATACGGTCTGTCTGTTATGTATACATTTAATTCGTTATTCTTACGGTGGTGGTTCGTTTAGCACACGTCAATATGGGAAACTTTTGTACGTTATTCGTACGTTTTGCTCTATATGGTGATGTCTGACAGAGCCTTTAAGAAATGAATCATACTGAAAATGTAATGGGATGTAATGAGCAGCCTGGCATAAAGGGGAGACTTGACTGCTGCACATAAGTTTCCTACTCACATATGTGAGTGTCCCCTCCTACCCCAGGTTGTTGTTTTTTGCCCTCCCTGCTTTAACATACAAGAACATTCATAAAAAAACAATTTTCTATTCTAAGGGGACCTATAAATAAATAAATTGCAGGTGATTTATAGTGCATCACGCGGGTCCCCTGACTTGTAATTCCACACGGCCTCGGCACACTTTACAGAGCAGTTCTAATCATTGGGTTAAATCACTACTTGGACTCCCTGGGGCCAAAGGGCTTACTGCGGCCTACATAAATTGGCGCAACCCTAGCTTGAGCAATTCACACCCTCATAGAATATACAGTTTTCGCACACTCAGCTCCAGCTGGACTCGAACACGAAACGATCGATTGAATCTAAAGAGCCCATGTTTTCCACAGCCAACTCAAAAAAGTCTCTCATCCAAATTCATGATTGAACCATTATTTTCTCTTGCATCTTTTGTCAACTATTCATGAGCTTTCTTTTTCTGTAACAAATTATACTTAGGGTAGACTATTATCTGGCCTTATTGGCCTTCTGGTCTACTCCTCCGCTGATTTTCTCAGAAGTTAGGCACACCAGCTACCTCAAAATTATATCATTCCAAAGCCCATAGTTTTGTTTATCATCGTTGAAAATATCAAGAAAATCCATCCATGCAAACCAGAGATATCATAGATTTTGTCTGCTTGTATCATTTGCCTTCTGCACAATGGGAATCCCATGGTTTAGCATGTTCACAAAGCACATCGAAAGGGTCTTTACAACATTAATGGTTGAATAGTTTACAGTGACAAAGTCACAGCATACGTTTCGTTCAGTATTCTTTAACAGGTAATCATATGAAGCCACTTTGGATATGTTTTTGTTTTTCTATTTTGTTTTTTTGTTTTCTCTATATCTTATACATATGATTTTTTTTCGAAAATATACACAAAGACTGTAAAACTAGGTTTATTGGCAAAAAAACTCGATGCTTCGTATATAATGTTTACAAGCAAAGACAAAGCTGTTTTTTTCTTCTTTTGGAAATTAAAAACTCAATCTAACAAAGTTAATTATATTCTTCTTATATAATTGCACCAAAAAATTGAACAGATAGGTTTGTCTTATTTCAGATCAAAAGCAGTGAGTCCATCCCTGGGTTAGTATAAATGACAAAAAAAGGAAACCTCTTAGAAATCTTCTAATCAGAAATATTTGAATAAATCGCAATGCTTTGTCTTAATGTTAAACCATAATAATATAAATTACTCACATGGTATTTGTGTTATTAGTGTTTTGAGTCATCAATGTGTTGTTTTAGAATTTTGTTATTTTGGTTCTATTATGAGAGTTCTTTAAAGTCATGTTAGTGTCATTTTATTTTTTTCTGGTCATTAACCTCCTGTGCATCCTTCAATCTGTCTCCATTGGCTGTTGGTACACCTTGTTCGATTATCTGTGACTCTAACAGCATGAGAGATCATTTACAGTAAATTTCTCAAGCGTCGATTTTGCATAGACCCTTTTTATGCCCTCTGATTACAGGCATAACTACATGATTCTCATTGTGCAGGAGGAAAATGATACAAGCTGACAAAACCAACGATATCTCTGGTTTGCCAAAATGGATTTTCTTGATTCTTTCAGCGATGTTGAATAAAACTATGGGCTTTAGAAGGATATAATTTTTAGAGTAGCTGATATGCCTAACTTTTGAGAAAATCAGCCCCGTTTCCATGCTCAATGTTTATTAGAACTAAATATAGTAAAACTTTTACAACAGTGACATATTTGTTTTAAGAGTATTTTGTCAATTTAATTTCATTTTAATCTGATAAATTTATTGTCTAGACAATTAAGCAAGTTTACACATTGAACTTTATAGTAATATATGTATGAACATTTTCTTTCAGGTTGGCTTGTGCAAATGATTATGAGATGACATCCTTCCTCGACAAATCAGAAACTCAGCTGTTTTGTCTTCGCTTTGCCAGCATGAATTCAGCAGAACTCATCTCTCTTCTCAAATCAACTTACAAATTTGTACATCATCTGGTGCGTAGAAACATCTGTTCCACATCTGCTGCTAAAGACGAGTTGATCAAAAGCGCTGAAGATTTACATTTGGTGCTCAAGTCAGCACTAGGAAGACACAGATCTTGGGAGTCTGTAGTTAATAAATATATGAATAATGGTTGCGATGTCATCAGTGTGCCTTTTCAATATGCTCTGTCATTGGTGAGAGTCAGGGAGGTGATTCTTCTTAAGGGAATGGCTTTAGTTCCTTACGCTAAACTTCATCAAATTTTAGCCTCTCTATTTGAACAGATTATCAGAGATGGATTAAAACAAGCCAAAACTGTTTTCAGAACCGTTTGTGAAGATGAACGCATGGTTGATTTGTTTAAAGAATTAAGGCATGGATATTATGCAGGACATCGTATTGGGAGCACCCCTCAATGGGAACCAAACCCTATTTGGTATAATACCGTTGACAGTTTGGAGGAAAGCTTTCCACCGTGTATGCAAAATCTGCACACAGCTTTGCGACACAAACACAGATTAAAACACTTTTCAAGGGTAAGTCTGGCATGTGATTTTGAGAATTTCCATTTGAATTTTTGGTTCATGTATTTTGCAGACCAATCAGCAAAATACTGTGGACATTTACGCTACCTTTGTATTTTTTATGCTCAATTTGCCTTACAGGAAAACGAATGTACATTGGAACCTCATTAATACAAAATCACTGGAGCCAAAGAGTTTAGTTTGGGTTATCAGGATTTTGTGTTATCAAACTGATTTCACACCGGAAATCAATTCTTGGGACCCAACAAACATTTTGTGTTATCAGGGTTTTTGTGTTAACAAGGTTCACTGTACTACAAAAAATAATTTTGCACGTGAAAAAAAATATTTGACAAAAACAAATTTGTCTGTTTACGATCTCGAAAATAACTGTAGAAAATATCATAAGCGCCAAATGGTGCAAATTGCACCAATCGTATGATTTCATCAATAGCTGTCTTATAGCAACATTTTTGAAATGTCAAGTTTAAATGCATAACCAATCACAAATACATCCATATTTTTCAAAACTTTTATTGCTTCTCATGAATAAACTTATCAATTCTGCAAGTAGATCATGTATACAAATAGCAAATCTTGTGTCATTCAGGGAAACAATCAAATTTAACAAAAAGCAGCTATCAGTGAAAACACCAAATTTTTGCCATCGGCGCTCTATTTACAGCACATGAAACAATTGAATGCAGTTGTATCTGAAGATTGGTCTTCAAATTGCAGAATATCTGCAAATTTGGATGAATGTATTCTGCAAACCCATCTGAAGTCTAGAAGTATGTGTTGGTTATTAAAGTCAATACATATACATTTTTATTGAAGGGACTTGATTTTGATCATTTTTGTTGTGTATATACATGGATATGTTACATAATTTTAAACACAGGTCTATGTTTTCCTTTCAAAACATGTACATTTTTGGCACACTGGTGCAGGGTTCTAGTTGGGCAAGAGTTAGTGCTGGGCAAAATTAATGTGAAATATTTAAGAAATTGGAATTTTAGCGATCAAGTTTTAATATACTGATTCTTCATTGATTTTGCAACTTTTTAGACTGGATTCTTACTGGATTCCTATGCAATTTGACTTAAATTAACCTTAAAGTTTCAAGTGGAAATAAAGAGTGCCAGGTAGACCCACCTATACTCTATAAACTTTGAAGTATGCAACGAGCAGCTGATTAACACATGTTATAAACCAATATGACCATACGAGGAAGTAAATTAGTCCTTTTTTTTAAATCATAACCATGAACCCAATCTTGCTGAATATTCAAATAAGCTTTTGTTCAATGTTTGTCCATGTGGTAGCAACAAAATTAGCCAAAAATAGTACCAAAATCATGAAGGATTCATGTACAAAAATATTAATACACAGTGATTTGGCCGTAATCAATTCTAATCAATCATTACTAGTCTTTTACACAATACAAAACCACCAATTCACAATGTTGCAGAATAATAATAATAATAATAATTACGGCATTTATATTGCACCTTTTCCAGTGGATACAAAGCGCTGGCCATTATCATTACGCCGTAACAAGGGAATCGTCAGAACCATTTCGCTTTAAACTAGGCCATTTGCAGCTAATGACCGAAGGCGCAGACCTATCAGCACTTATCAGCACTTGTGATATTAACCCCTAAACAGCTCCCCAATGTGCTTGGATTGACGAGGCAAGTGTGATAAAGTGATTCGCCCAGGTTTACAACACGTTGGCACTAGTGGGGCTCGAACTCACAACCTTCCATTTATGAGTCCTGCACTGTTCCGCTAGGCCACACGCGCCCACAAGGGATATGCTATGGATCTCGTAACAGAGTCTGATTGCATGTTACATGCTTCAAGGTTTATAGAGTATACCATCACCCCTGGTGCAGCTAGAACCCTGCACTAGTGTAAAACAAAAATGTTTGCTGTTAACTGAAGAAAAAAGTATTAAAGAATGGATCGACAGAGAGCAACAGTCCCAATAGAAAATACTTTGGGAAAATTAGAGGAACAATAGATTACAAAGGATTAAAATGAGAAATAACTTTTTACAAAATGTGGTTTTTTATAGATTCAGTATACATTATTTCTGAAAGAAATTGGCATGCCAGTTCAAGAAGCAATCCGATTTTGGCAAAGAGAATATTCCCAGAATGCATCAAGTAGTTTTAATCACAGACACTCAGTTGGGTGTGAACACAGTTGGAGCAAAGACAGCAAGCGGTATACATATAACATACGCCATCTGTATGGATTAGAAGGATCAAGAAGAGACTACAGTGCACATAGCTGTTATTCTATGCAGGTAATGCTAATGAAAGATGTCACCTATTTAATCTTTGTAAGACATAGTAAATTTGAGTTAGGATTCTTTTGGTATTTAACCCTTTGAACCATGGCCATTCCACATGTACCTGTACCGCTGACCCGGGCCAACCCGAAAGTTTAAAAACACAATATAACCCCTAAACTTACTTAGATTTTGATTTCCCTTGCTTAACTTTTTCATTTTACAGTAGTCTGAAATATTCTAGTAGCCAGCATTCACAAAAGAATACTATTTATGTCGACCCACATATTCGACATTTACGTTGTAGTCTATGGGCAAAGCCACATTTGTTGAAAATTGTGATCAAATTTGCAAAAATATGTGGAATTTTTCATCTCTGTCGAGTAAATCAACCATGGGTTCAAAGCTTCATGTCTTCCGATATAAATAAGACCATTGATAATTGTAACTGCCCATGCCTGATGTCAGACACATCAAGTTTCTGACATGTGACCTTAAAGCCGGTAAATGGTATATTGTAAATGTGAGCCAGTAAACCGGCTCGTCAGGTTCAAAGGGTTAAGCATAGCTTGAATGTTATTTAAGTACATTGATTGGACAACTGTCACAAAGTTTGGGCATGTTCAGTCACCATTTGCGTAAATATGAAGCTTATTCATATTGGAAACACTTCTGCTGGATGTATTTCTGATAATATCCACTGCAAATTATCATCACTGCAAATATATATATTCACAAATTTTGAGGGGTGTGGTAAAATAAAAAGGGTGGGGCTTAAACACCGCTGAATACAGTGGTATTCAAACACACTACACAGTTGTTCCATGACAGCACGTTTGCATACCTTTCAACAGCAAAAATCTTCATGAAAAATGCTAGTTTTGTAATGTTTGTTACTTTGCTGTTTTAACTATCTTCCTTGCACCAGGCCTTACACCTACTGAAAGTTCCAGATGCGCAATTAATGAACAATGCACTGATTTATGTGTACTGTATAAACGCATTGCCTTGAACACAGTACCATTTGTGATGTGCTTATTTGAAAATCAACTATGTGTTCATCACAAATCAACAACAAAATGCTCCTTTATAAAACGAGATGATTTTTTATTGTTGAATATAGATTGACATTGTGGTTTTTGCTTTGACAAGTAATAATAGTTAATGCTGTTAGTAGATCACATTTTATTATAGGGTCTAATTTTTGGTAAGATCATATAGTATACATATTTTAAATATATAATATCCTTGATTTCTTTTATTTTATAATTACAGAACTGTTCTCTTGGGCATGGAGAGGATGGCGGCTGTATATTCACCCATTTCGATGACCAGCATTTACAGGCATACCTGACATCGGCTAACATTTCACCTCATGTGCAATTATCTATTTTCAAACATGTCCAAAGTAAGAAATATCAGTCAGCATGTGAGACTTTCTTTGTGGAAAAACTTAAATTAAAAGGAGAGAGAAAGAAATTGATATCTATAAATAAATCAACACTATATGCAAGAGATGGTTCACACATTGATCAAAAATTGTGTGAAACCTCAGAAGTCGAAAAACCAAATATTGAAAAACCTTCGTTTAAAGAACCTGTGAACCAGGAATTAATTTCAACTACCTCTGTTAGAACAACTGGAAATGATTTCCATCATGAAGATGGTGATCCTGATGGCAGTGATTGTGTTTATGACATTGATATCGAAAAACCTAGTGATTACTTTTTCAGTTATAGACACCTGTTAAAGTCCTTGCAGTCAATGAAATAAGATAGATAAAAACAAATCAAATGTTGGACTTAATATTTTGATGTGGAATCAATAACCTCTGGAATTCAGCATGTGAAGGATAGTTTGACTTGAGTCTCCCAAACTATAAAGTCTTCAAAGGAAGGCATTCTGATCTAGTGACAAATTTAACATTTACTTTTTCCATATTTAAATGAAAGGTCATCACATACATCAAGTAATTGTAAAGTTTCATCTGTATACCTTGAGCCAAAGTAATATTACAGGCAAATATGTGACTGAAAGTGACCTATAGAAACCTAAAAGGATATTTATTTTTGTTAATAAAATATTCCGGTAATTCCACATTATTTTGACCATATCGCTAAAACAAAACAGAATATGAGCGTTGAAATTTACACACTTTCATGTGGTATCAAAATCTCCAATTTGATTTTGTGAGTGAAAGTGATCGGAATACACACCTTTAAAAGTGAAATTTCAGATTTTTTATTATAAAAATGTTGTCTTTCATTTGACAGCAAAATTGTGCACCAGGTCTGGAAAAAAAAAATTTTCCCGGGAAGCTGGCCACATTGGTCACATATTTATTGTGCACTAGTTCTGAATGAACCCAGAGGGATCAGAATGTGATCGGATCCTACCCTTTAAGTCAATGGGTGATATTCTTGTATATTTCATCCCAAGTTTCATTAACCCAAGCTCATTGGGAAACTGTTGGGGAACATCACAACCTAAGTGCTATAGGACTGAAATTTAAGGGCTCAATCACACATCACCGTATCAAACCCAGACGTACGAATAACGTACATTGTTTTAACTGAAACAGTGTACGTTATGGGCTCTATATGCGATGTGTGACTGAGCCCAAAAGTTTTATTATTGTTGGTGAAATAATCTGTATCTTTCTGACCCAAGCACACATGCAAAGAAAGAGGGCATTCATTTGTAACTCAGCAATAACCAGCCCTCAATTCTCACAGTAGATAGTCTAATACACATCTCTCTTTAGTTGGACAGTGCTTTCTTTTGACTTATCAAAACCAATGCTCACTTGCTGAAGTCCACAGAACCTGAACACAACTACTGAATGTATTTCCAGTGTTTTATATGCCTACTTGTCATGTATAGTTTACAACCACTGGATGAGCAATGACAATAGTCTAACGGCTGGTTCACACTGTGACACATATAAGGAACTGCAAGCAATGGTAAGCTTTGAATGATACTTTTCCTTTGTAGTCATTGCCCAGTTTTATGTCAACAACAACTGACAAAATCACAACGGCAAGGAACAAAATTGCAACGACATACTAATATGTGACATTGACTTGCAGAGGGTGATGTAGGGCGACTTGTGTTAAAAGTCAATAGTTTTTTATTTTATAACATTCGTCATCTTAATCATAGTGCGAGTAAGCCTTTACATAGGAATACAGGAATGTGTTCTTTTATTATAATTATAGGATAGCCATGATTACTTGGGTTAATGAATTCGATACATGGTCAAATAAGGTCCTTGCATGGGGTAACGATCACTAATTGAAGGTCTAAGATTCTTATACAGACGTGAAGTGAACATAGGATGAGTCTTTCCTGCTTCTCTAGTGTGCAATATCTCAATTTAAATACATCAAAAATAAAGTGAACCAATTTGTTTTTTATACACACCATTATACACTAAGGCTGTGTTCACACATATTAGTCATGACTAATCGTGACCGGCTCTAGAGCAAGAAAACTTAGCAGTTGCTTTCACACATGGACACGACTTTCCCTTTAAAACTAGTGGCGCGTCACTTTTAAGCCAGGAGCGAGACACTTTCTACAATTGCATTCACACTGGTAATTTACTTGCGAGCAAGAATATTGTTCAAATTCTTATGTGTGAACATGCCCTTAGTTTACACTGTATGGTCAAAAAAGAAACAGATTTGTTTCATACTGCAGGTCATAAAACATAAAAGTGAAATGCATTTTATACATTTCTTATATTGAAGCTGAGGTGAAAACTTTCATTCTTGCTAAGTATAAATTTGGCAAATTCAAAAGCTATACAAGCTACATTGTGATGGGTTTGATCTTTCCGTGAGAAGGAGACCTTGCTGAAGCAAAATTTGTTATTATTGAAGTCATTAAATTTCCTTCAAATCATGAACATCTAATGCAATAAATGTGTGGAGTAAAGAAAGAGTATCACCTTGCATAGTATGGAAGACTTATCTTTTGAAGCAATCGTAATGGTAATTATTTGTTAAAAGGCAAGATGGGTGTGTTCATGTTGACATAAACGGGTTTTTTTTTTACATAATCCTTTTATTTTAACATTTGTAAAAACATTTCTGTGGAAAGTGCAATGTATTTTGATAATTGTATTGTATTTTCAAATGAAAAATTGAAACTAGATATAGTTGCGTCACTGGAGTGACGCAGACACTGCCGCAACTCATGTGACCTCATTGGTGACCCTTGTTCAATTGAGAGTTACAATCTTCAACACTTTGAATATATAATCCACGTAATAATGCAACGTGACTGAGTAAATAAAATGTTTTATGGAAATCATGATTATTTAGATAATCAATATTTGACCCCATGTGACCCCTGGTTACTCCAATGAGCACAATTTTTGTTAAGATTTTTGTTATGAGCTACTTACTATACATGACTTATACAATCATACAATGTAACCCTGTGGAGCGGAAAACGTTTTTGTAAAAAATCTTGTTTTTGACCCCTTGTGACCCCATGCGACCTTGTGACCCCTATGGATCACATGACATGTTGGAGTGGTTTCAAAGATTATTTTGATCAAGTTTAGTCAAGATCCGCCATAGTATGTAGAAGTTATGGTGGTTTTGGTAAAAATCAATATTTGACCCGTGTGACCCCATGTGACCCTTGGTCATCCCAATGAATACAATTTGTGTTAAGACTTATCAGCGCTTTACTATACATGACTTATACAATCATGCAATGTAACCCTGTGGAGCTGAAAACGTTTTTGTAAAAAGCACGTTTTTGACCCCTTGTGACCACATGTGACCTTGTGACCCATATGGGTCACACGACATGTTGGAGTGGTTTCAAAGATTAGTTTGACCAAGTTTAGTCAAGATCCGCCATAGTATGTAGAGGTTATGGTGATTTTGGTAAAAAATCAATATTTGACCCGTGTGACCCCATGTGACCCCGGGTCACCCCAATTAGCACATTTTGTTAAGACTAATAAGCTATTTGCTAAACATGAGTTATACAATCATGCAATGTAACCCTGACGAGTTGGAAACGTTTTTTGTAAAAAACACGTTTTTGACCCCTTGTGACCCCATGTGACCTTGTGGCCCCTATGGGTCACATGACATGTTGGGGTAGGGTCAAAGATTATTTTGACTAAGTTTGGTCAAGATTCGTCATTGTTTGTAGAAGTTATGGCGATTTTGGTAAATATTAATATTTGACCCGTGTGACCCCATGTGACCTCGAGTCACCCCAATGAGCACAACTTGTGTTAAGACTCATGAGCTACTTACTATACATGACTTATCAAATCATGCAATGTAACCCGGTGGAGCTGAAAACGTTTTTGTAAAAATCTTGTTTTTGACCCCGTGTGACCCCATGTGACCTTGTGACCCCGTATGGGTCACATGACATGTTGGGGTAGGGTCAAAAATTATTTTGACCAAGTTTGGTCAAGATCCGTCATTGTTTGT
>JXSR01S019548.1:51439-72213 GCA_000969725.1 Ophiothrix spiculata | reverse complement strand
CATCCTTTTTATTCAGCTGTGAATTTGTAACATTTTTTATTAAGTTTGTAACATTGATCTCGATATCTGCTAAATATCAAACTGGATTTATTGGTTACGGTGTGAAGACCATATCCACAGGTAAAACAAGATACACCCTATACAATGGAGCCTCGTTAACACAAAATCTGTAAACACAAAAACCCTGATAGCAGAAAATGATTTTGGAGTACCTTGTGTTGATTTTCTATGTGACATGGGTTGGATAACACAAACTTCTGATACCACAAACTTAAATCTTGGGCCCCAGTTATTTTGTGCTATTTAGATTCCGTTGTATCAGAATTCTGCCCTCATGAAAAGCAGTACAACAAACTGATGACCCAATCCTCTTGTCTTGATAATACATTGGTATTACTTGAGACAAGTTATTGGATACTAACATAGTTACATCCATGTTGGAAACCAAAAGCACCATAGAAATGTTAACACATTCAAATATTTCATCATTTATAATAACACCATGATATCTTCAAATTAATTGTTTATGAACCAAATGATTATCAGTCTGTATCACCATCTTTCCCATCAAGCTTACTTAACGGATCAAAAGCGCATCTTTTTTTGCATGTTTACTTACATCACATCATAATTCCTCATTAGCTAAAAACACTTTTAGCGCAAAGATGCCCCATGACCATCGATTTAAAGCATAGATCCCACACTCGTTGCCATTTTTATTTCGACATGGGGTGTTTGGGTTTATGCCACTGATGCATTGCATCTTGTCATTATGCACAAATATTGAAAACACACACACATGCTTTGTATGCATGTTACAATGTAAATAAGTATTTGCGCAGTTTGTCTCTATGCACAACCGGACGCAAATAACCCCAAATTGATCTCCATGGCTGACGATGCCATTAAACACACCGGTATATAAAGTACAGGATCTCAGCTCTAAATCTATGCCCATGACCCACATGGAAGTGTAGCATCTCAGCTATTACTTTGGTTTAAAGCACAGAACATATTAAAGATATTGCATAATTGATTACAAAACATAACATACAACATAAAATGTCAGCAAATGTTGTACAATGTAAAATAAAGGGCTTAAAGCTCGCTCGCTCACTCACACATCACTGTATACAGCCCAAATGTACGAATAACTTGCTATGTTTCAGGCATTGACACACATGTATATCAATCAGGCACTAGAGCACAATAAGGCCGCAACTTTGTGCAGCCGGCCGCAAACTGGCTACAGTCTGGATTTTCCAAGATGGTGACCGTAGGCTTGATAATGCACCTCTAAATAATTTCAAAACATGTAATGAATATTATACAATAATCTTGTGGTGATCAATCAAGCCTATGGTCGCCATCATAAGTTCGTTGCCAGGTTGTGGCCGACCGCACCACGTTGTGGCCCATTGTGCTCCAATGCCTTACCTTGTAAGTTATTCCTACATTCCTACATATGATAAAAGACAGCACAGAGGTTGAGTTGTTTTTGGTAACATAACAAAGATCCATTCATCACAAGTAATATAAAGGGAATGTAAAAGGAAAGATATGATTTACAATCAAAAATGTTTATCAAATATATTGAAATTTGCTATATGCAAGGGGTGGGGTGCGGTACCGGTCTTGGAGAGTAGAAGAGGCAGGTTAAAAAGGGCTATTGACCACAGCACATACCAGTCCCTTCAATATTTGTGATGAGTTCCTCCTCAAACCCTCTGCAAGCAAATTTATTATTAGGTGTTAAAAATCTTAGTAAAAATCTTACCCTGGAATTTGTTGGATCCATTAAGAGCCTCAATTTTCTATTTAAAACATAAAAGTTTAAAAACTTTTATGTTTTAACTCAACAAAACCGTTGACTCAAACCTCCTCTTTTAAATGTTCTTCATAATTGGTAACATTTGTGAAGTTGTTAAACCTGCTTATCAAGTTACGTTGTAAAATAAGTTAACATTACAACTTTTGTCCATAATGCGCTCATATCACCTTAAATTTATCATGATCATACTACCAAGTTTTGCTTATTTTGTGCATGGTTCATATCTAATTTGTTTGTGCATGGTTGATTCTGTGATCAAAGTCAAGGAAATGAAATTATACAGATAAAATAATCTTATATACAATACATACAGAAGAAACAATACGCTACGTATGGGTCAAAATGGCAATCTTTCCAGAAGTTAAAAAGTGAAAAGGTCAAGCGTGCCATCAATTATGCAATAAATAAGGATAATGAGCTCCAATAAATTTCACATCTCAACAGCATAAATTGATGATATTGCACAAAATAACTACAGTGATAAATGTAGGCGAAAATATGGTTTCTGAAAACCACACGTGGAGTACAATAGATAGTGTAGTTGAGATACAGCAATGTACGGCCATTCACATTTTATCTTCTGGGAGCGAAAGCCTTTCATGTATAATTCTACATAATTTCAGGATAAACTAAAAATAAAAGCAAATATTGCACATGTTGCAGTAAAATTGATGGTGAAATTGTTTCAAAATTTAGATGGTGTACATTCAAAGGCAAAACTACTATAACATGTAGGTTCTGTGTTTAACTAAATCATTTTGCCAGAATATATAAACATAATTGTTCATTTTGTGATCACCATCAGTCATGCTTAATGGCAAAATTAGCCAAACAGGATCATGACCAAATCTGTATGAAACCCCTGACTTTGGCAAGATTGGTCAAATAAATAACATGCCACCAAGTTTTTTTAGTAATTATGTTAATCATGTTTGTTATCACCACACAATATCTCCTTTGTGGAATCTCTTTGGCACAAAACATTCTGGGTATCAAGTTTTATTTGATTTTTGTCTACTTGAATAACAAAGCCATATACAATTCTGGCACCCTGTACTTCATGGAAGTTAGAGTGTACCTGTTTTATCATGGTGCTAATCAGAGTCATTTACCCAAGACACCCGCTATAGCAACTGTATGATTTGCAAAGGGTTAAATTTGTTAGATATTGACCTGCAAAGGGCAAAACCTTAACTCATGTTTACAAAGCAAAACTTAACAATGCTTACAATGGGGTCAGGTTAATGATTCTCAGCATTACCACACTAACAGATAAAGATTAATGTGCCTATCAAATCATGAAATAATTGATTATTCAAATGTCATTTACATAATAAGGGCTTGTCAAATTAATACATGAAAATGATTAATATCATGCGTTGGCTGATATGCGAGGAATGATAAATTCCTATTCAACATTTCTTTATCAATGCTGAAAGCTGATTTCAGAGTCCTAATCTTCCTGCATTTTGTGATCCATTTGAAAACGAAGCTGTACAACAGCATGCAATAATCAATACTTTTGACCAAAATAAAGCAGTCATATTTGCCAACTGAAGTACATGGGTCAGTTTTATATGTCATTTTTTACACTGAAATCTTGATGTGGTGCACGCAAATTGAGGGAAAAATGTTCCACATGTGTCATTTTCCAGTAAATTAGCTCATTTGGCCCACTAAGTTCTCACAGACTTTGAATAAAATGTGCTCTTTTTCATTCTTATAAATCAGCCATATTTTTGCAAAATCTTGTAGGGATTTTCCAAAAATGTGCAAATATCATAGAAATTGGCTCAAGTTAAAGATTGGTGATCAAAAATGACAAAACAAGACCCGACCCTGAAACCAGCTTCGTAGTGCTGAATAATGTACCCAAAATGGGCTACCAATAAATAACAATACTGAGTTGATTATCGTTAGTTATCGCACATGAAGAGCATACATAATCACTATAAATATAGATAATAATAGTAAAGTTACAGATTTTATAACAATCACATAGTTAATATTATTATTGGATAGAAATTTCAGTTTATCTTTAGAATTATAAACAGTAAGAGGATTTTGTACATAACAAAGTTACAAAATTCACTGAGAGGACAGGACAACTTGTTTTGAAGAATATTATTTCTGAAAAGAACTAATTAGGCTACAAATAGTGGGAGATAGTTTGCTGATGATAGCTAAGTGGATAAATATATTTAAAAAATACATATGTAAGTAGACACACATGTGCATAAAACAGCATGAATCAATCTACTTAAGTTGACTGAACGTTTTGAAACCTACCAACTCAACTCAAGTCACCTTTGGATAACTCGCCTCAATACCCTGACTAGACTCGAGATTTAAAAACAGTCAAGACTCAAAACTATATAAACTTGCCTGACACTCAATGCACTATAGCAGACCCCAAATAGGTTTAGCTCATGCAGAATGTGCACTTACCCTGATGCCAAATTGGTGTTATCCAAGAGACCTATATTACTGGTGGTGTAGGTATAAGTACTGCTGGTGTTCATATAACATAATTGTGAAAATAAAAACACGCGAAATGTACCTTTTGTACTAAGTTTCTATTGAAATGACATGGAAACTGCTAAATTAAATTACCGCAAACCTGCCTAAATGTGCACAATCGCAGAAATATCTTCCAGCAAAAAATTGACTTTTAGAGTATACTAGCACTGAGTCCTTGTGCACAAATTTGATTACAATACCTTTTCTTCTAAGAATGAATGTCAATTTACAATGGCATACTGGTGTTTAGGTTTATTATTTCAAGTAGGATATTTTCAAAAGTTGCAGATTACAGTGAGATAATGCAATGTTAGTACAATAGTAACAGTATTTCACAAAATAGCTAAATCTTTAATTAGGATAATGTATAAAATTTATAAAATTAAACGTTGTAGATCAAATAAAATTTACGTACACCAACAAACTATCTCCCAATAATGTTTAACTGATCAAAATGAAGGCAAAAGTAATGGAACTCATTTAAATTAAGGCAAAATAGAATGGAACATTTATGGTATAAAAATAGTAAAACATCTGGACAATCTTCAGTATGTTATACACACTCACACACAATAAGCCAGTTGCATGTTTCAAAACAATAGGTAGGGTGGACTTGGACATGTTGGAAGTTGAAACATTGTTGAATGTTACCACTGAATTGAATATTGCCCTATGCGAGGAGTAACAAGCATTATCACATCTCATAAATATTCATGAACTAATGTGCATCTTCATTGACCATCACATGCTACTTTCCAGTAGGTAGTTTTGACTACTTCCTTACTACATTCCCAGGGTTATAGTTAGGTGTAATAAACAAATACTACATGGTGAATAGGGCAATCTATCTATCCCTGGGTACTGGATATCAGACTTTGATATCTTGGCCTACAGCGCAAGGATAATATTCATATAACAGTACCTCAGGAAAGATGGATTAGACCCTTTCACCTCTAACCATTGGTATTATTTGCGGTTCATTTTCCTGATACTTATAATGGGCAATATTGATTAACCCACTCAAAGTATCATCTTTCCATATGTACTATATGGTCAAAGTACCCAAGTCCACCCTACAAGCTACTAGGTATGTATCCTAGAAAATATAAGGTCAAAATTGGCAAAATGCTATGCTGCTTTTTGTCAGTTTAGATAGAACCCAGTTTGCTATTTGGGAATTTCACTCTTAATGCTATTTACCAAAATTGGCCTAACCAAAAGCAGTATCTCCCCTCATAATTTCTAGGATACATTTTGCCATGTCTGCTATAATTTTCTCCCTGTTGGTAATCTGTTTTTAACATTGTTTAAGCCACCGCCGCTGAGTACCGACAACGGACTTGTTGCACCATGTGGACTACGACTACCAACTGCAGCCAGGCCTACACCTCCAGATGGAGAAACCTGGGGGTTTAATGTTCCAGCTGTAGCACGACTTATACCAGAAGAACCTCCAGTAGCACCGAGAGGACTGAGACCCCCGACTGCAGCAAGACCAACTCTACTATTTGTTGTGTTTGCAGATGGGTGTGAAGCACTCAGTCCTCCTAAACCTGCAAGACCGACCCCTTGGCCAGCATATGCCACTTTGGGGGATGTAGTTATTGAACTTATATCTCCTAAACCTGCAAGACCGACCCCTTGGCCAGCTTGTGCCACTATTGGGGATGTAGTTGATGAACTCATATTTCCTAAAGCTGCAAGACCGATCCCTTGGCCGCCAGATGCCACTTTTGGCAGAGTATCTGTTACACTCAAGTCTCCTAAACCGGCAAGTCCAACCCCTTGACCACCAAATGCCACTTTTGGCGGAGTAGCTGTGGCGCTCAAATTTCCTACAGCTACTAGCCCTACTACTGGGACACCAGATGCCAATTTGGGTGTTGTAGCTGTTGCTACTTTGAGTCCGACTCCTGTGGAGTCTATGGATTTGTCAAGAGATCCTATCGCTGCTAGTCCTAATCCAGAATCACTTGGAAGAGCTTTGGATTGATTTGGGGTTGAGCTGCATGTTGGTGGTGGGAGCACACTTGTTCGAGTTGATTGTGAGCTGGAAGATAATAATAACGAAGAGGACATCGAGGTCATTGCACTTGGATTGTACGGGCTTGCACTTTGGGATGCAAATGAGGAGTATTTGTTTGCACTTTGGGATGAAAATGTGGAGTATGTACTTGCATTTTGGGATGAAAATGAGGAATATGGACTTGCACTTTGGGATAAAAATGATGGTGTTGGAGATTGGAAAGATGTCCCTTTTGGTACAGCACCAGATGACGGGCTAATTCCAATGGACGGTTGACTCAAGCTCGATGATACAGTCGATGTACTTGTTGTTGCACTTATCCCCATGCTCATCATCATGTTTGTTGGATATGACGGATCAGTGGAAAATCCGGGGGCAGCACCTGTTTTAAACGGGGCTGATATTTGACTGCTCATTGTCACACTTGAAGTCCGTTTGGTGTGAATTCCTTCACTTAATGACATTCTACGGATGTGTTCTTGTCGCTTCTCGGCTCGTATTGCCTTGACTTTTTCCATGAGTCTTTCTTTTGTCTCAGGGTCTAATACCCTATCCGCTGTCTTTGATAACACAGGGGTTGCATTTCTTGATATTATCCCACGTCTGACTTGATGGACACCCCCTGGCATGGTGCTTTTCTCTGCCTTTTTATCAGCTGCTTTTCCTGCAGCAAACAGATTCAGTCCAATATTCGCTTTGCGCGGTGATGGCGCGCAGGATGCCTCTGCTTTTGTGCGTATTGAAGTTGGTTTAGGGGTTTCTCTTTCTTTCAAAACTTGTGCTAGCCCTAAGGATGTACTGAATGTACTTGTTACTCTTTCTCTGGTGTTTGATGATGTAGTGACCTGAGGTATTGTAGTCATCCTAGGGCCTGTTGACCTGAAAATATGGAAAAAAAGATGCAAGTTATTTGCAGAGATACAAGTAACCCAAAATAGATTTCTGTCAATTTTCAAGTTGATTTTAATTAAGCCACTAGATCAACAGTTGGTTTGAGAATGGGTCATAGATGAGATTTGAAATGTTGAAACTCAAAAATTTACATCAAATTGATTTATATATTCATTCATTAATGTGTAAATACCCGAATGACCTTCATTGAGATAAGCATAACACAACATATTCACATGTGATTTATGCAACATTATTCTGGAAAGTGCTGAACAGAATATAAAATAATTCAAAATGATAACTCGTACTCCTGAAACATCATTGTATTATCATTTTTAAAGGTTGTTGGACAAAATTTCAAAATTCTACCTGCATATAGGTATATTAACCCTTTCCAGTCGGACCATTTTGTAGGCATTTTTACCTGTAAAGTGACTTCTAAAGTAAATTAAATTTATCTTTAGAAATATTCTACATAATTTAATGAAACATAAGCATAATAGACCTTTATGAACTGTATACATTGCCTGTTATAGTGTTTTGGAAGGTAAGAGGTCATGAAATTAGTTATACTATAGTGTTAGTTAGAGCGTACCCCATACGCCCGAGCTGGCAGTAATCAAAATATTTTGATGTATGGAGGTCGAATTTGACAATGAAACATAGCCCTGTGACCCCTTTAACTACTTGCACTTCCAATGGTGCAACATTCTTGAAATGTTCATGAAACGTTTGGGGATGATGTCATTTGAACTTGACCAATGCCCGTTTAAAAAAAAAGAAAGAAAAAAGAATAAGAATGTGCACTTACCCTGATGCCAAATTGGTGTTATCCAAGAGACCTATATTACTGGTGGTGTAGGTATAAGTACTGCTGGTGTTCATATAACATTTACTTGGAACAGTACTCCCTGAAAACAAGACATTTAGGAATAATGTTAATACATTTAGAGAAAAGGGTAAAAGAAAATGACAAATATAATTCAAGTAATCGATATCAAATTTTGAACACAAGTAGCCTCATTTACAGAAATCAATTGCATCTCTAATACTTTTTTTACTTTTAATTCCATTTATTTACAAGCCTTGTTGTATTAACAAGAAAAATATTCTTGTTTAGAAATTGTAAGCACCACTCATTATACCTTGTAATTTAGTTTCACCTTTCCTTGAAAATGAAACTTACACTACACGGGTGAGCATGTTACGCGTACATGGCATTGAACAACGCACTGTTCAATATGCATAGTGCAACTAGACAAGATTAATGAATGCGCAAAAGTTACCAACCATATACAGTGGAACCTCTTTAACACGAAATCTCTTAACCCAGAAACTCTGATAACACAAACTAAATTTCCAAGTCCCTTGCACTGAATTTGTATGTAATTAATAATGGATAACACAAAGTTCTGATAACACAAACTAAAATGTGTGGCCCAACAGATTTCGTGTTAAAGAGGTTCCACTGTAATAAGATTGGCGATTTCAACGTGTACATAACTCAGAGTGTATGAATTCAACTGAAACCATTCTCAAGAAAGTTAAGTGGATATTTTGTATTTGATGATTTTAATTCCTAAAAGAACTTAAATTGTGCTATTACACAAATTTTTTGGGATGAACTGAAAGAAAAACCTGATAAAAACAAGAAAATGTGATGTCAGGAACCTGGTTAACAATGATTGGAGCCATTCTTATCTACTATTTCCATGGTTGTATGGTATGGTTTCCGTAATCTTGACTGGATTGGATACTTACTAAACATGCCATCATCTTCCAAGTCATCCAGATCAAACACCTCTTCATCAGTATCAATTTCTCTGAAGCCTTTCACAGCTACACCTGGTCTAGAGTCTAACATGCTGGCCATGTGTGGTGTAGCTAGTCTCTGCCAGTGATATAACGTCATTGATCCTGTAATAATCAAAATGAGATTTTCCTTGTATTTTTTTTGTTTTGTTTCCCTTTTTTAGTTTTTTTTCTTTATTCTTAGTGGTTGGATTGTTTTTGGCTGATCCATGTATTATTTTAGCTCCTTCCAGATGTAAAGAGGCTATTTGATTTGTGGGTTGGGTGTGTGATTATTAATATAACTTCGCTGATTTGTGTTTATTGTTGTGATTTGCTTTTGTAAAAATTGTAAATAACCAAGGTATTCATGTGTGATCATTGGTGCGCAAGATGGAAAGATATATTCATGCATGGTTAAAAAGTCAATTTTAAATTAACTTAAAGAATTTTGCTGCTGAAAATTAAACCCCCATTGTTTGTTTCTTTGGTGTATTCTTCCTGTAAGGAAAGAATTTAGTTGAAACCAAAGTAGGTTTTGTATCTTTGAATAGTTGTGGGCTTGTTCTCGTCAAACAAATCATATTGTGATGAAAAATTGGGCCTTTTGTGACTAAAGAGATTTAACTCATATTTTAAATGGTAAAAAGTGTTATCTTTTCTGATGACACATACACAATGTTATTCAATTACTAAATTCCATTAATTAAAGCGATGACCACATATCTCAAGGGAGCTGTCCAAGTAATTCAAACACTCTACAGACAGGATGAATTACACAACCAACAATAAACATTGCAAAGGAAGTGCCATATGGCATGCAAAGTCCTTTCTGATTGGTAATCTAGAGTATGGGCTGCACAGACTCAACTAAGGGCTTGTTGTCTATAAAGTGCAAAACCTCAAGTTGACGAGTCTTCCGTGTCAGTGAAATTAACCAGAATTGGAGTCGGAATCCTGAAGAACCATATCAAGAGCCACTGACCCAAGGTTGGATATAGTGAGTGATGCAAATTTGTAAAAATGGCAGCTATTACAAGTCGTTATGTGAGTGCAAGAAAGTCGTATCTGCAATGGCTGCCCTGAGTTATATATATTTTACCACTGTCACAAGAATGTGAAAAATCCATCAAAATTGCACTGTCTTATGTCAGTGGTTCTTGGGTTCTTCAGGTGTTCAAGAACCACTGACCCAAGACTGGAGATTATACAGTGTGCAATCCAAATTTATGACAAATGGCAGCTATTGCAGATATGACTTTCTTGCACTCACATGATGAAGTATGACTTTCTTGCATTCACATGATAAACTCACCTTCCATAGGTTTGACAATCTGCAACTTTTCTGGCATAAATGCCTTGAAGCTGTGAGCTGCCGCACCTGAGTACCCAAACCCATCATATGACCACATGCTACCAGGGGTAGTACACGTCGGTGTCTGGTCACCACTAAAGTCTGTACTCTGCTCAATATCGGACATGTTTAACAAGCGTTCTTTTTCTTCTTCTTTGTATTTTCTCTCTGCTTCATCGTTCTGACGACGGAGTGATATCCGGCGTAGAGCTGTTTCAAGATCGTTAGATCCTGGGATTCCTGCTTTACAAATAGGCTTGTGTTTGCTGTAAAATAAAGTGGGAAACTTAGGTTTAGCATAGATGAACCACCTCTGCTATCAACACCTTTTAGGTTATTGGGATGAATTTGTACGGCAATATTGAGTTCAAAATTCTAACTCCACAAAACTATTAACGCATCCTTCATTTTGGACACAGTAAAACCACTTAACCTCTTTAAAAAAATTGGAAAATTCCTAAACTTGTTCCTTTAACATCTAAATATTTTTCCTGTAATATTTTATGCCCATAACAAAGTTGCAAGATGCAACTACAGTGTGTGGATTTAATTTGTGAGGTAAAGCACAGTTTACCTCTCATGCGAGCATAGATTTTCAAGGATGTGACCTTGCGCGTCTTACGCTCATGTCTCTGAGTACACGTTCAAGAATAAATCCACAAACTATGGCGTCTAGTTGAATTTTACATGCTACGAAGATGCAAACCAGTTGCTAGCAAGTTAAAATATTTTCAACTTTAGTGTTACTGTTTGGGTCTAGCTAGAAACAAGTTATGTCTTGCAAGTATATGTAATGTACATAAATTTTTTTCTGTACCTTACCACATTTGTCAGAATTCTGATTGAATAAAATTTGAATACAATATTTTCTCTTTCCCAGTAACTTTGATATGATGGATTTCAACTGTATGAGATTAAAAACTTGTAAGGAAATAAAATAATCGTACTTATTGTGAATCGGTTAGCTACCTAAATGCATGCATAAGATCAGGCAAAAACCTATTTAGGGCCAATTGAAGCACCTTATTTCGTCTGACAAAACATCCTTTTTAATTTTAGCACAAGATCATTTCTACAGACACTCTGATTATGTTTTTATCATCAATACCTACCCTTCAGGACTGTATGATACTGATTCATTGTCGCCTTCATATTGCTCACTACGAGGACTACCAGCCAGTGAAATGAGAGAACTCGACGGTGAAGTACGCCGACTATACAAGTCTGCTGCACTGAGATCAGATATAGAACTCTGCCTACTAGCTCGCTTGTTGGAATTGGCTGCTTTCACTGTCCGCATCACCCTACGCTGGTGGTCCCTTCAATTTAAAAAAGTGACAAAAAATAGAACAATAAGAATATACATGCGTACATGGGAATGTGTTATGTCAAGATTTCATGGGATAGACAAAGATTGCAACATTTTTTTAAGAATAGGGAGAACTGGAATAGATGAAAAGTTAATTATGGTTAGGAACTGTTTATCAGCCAATGATATTACCATGGGTAGCGATGCTTAAAATGCCTTAACAGTCAATTCATGGCTAAATCTAAATAACAAGAGGCACAGACATGCGCATGACTAGATTTAGTGTATGCTTTGATTTTGCCCAAACTCATCTTAGACTTGCTTCACTTTGCCCAAATTGCATGCAAATTATCACAATTGTCAAACAAATCCAGGTTTCCCTACCAGTATATATAAATATTGACTGCTATATATGAGGGGCGCAGTTAAAATTAAGGGCCCAGATAATGTCAAAACTGTGAATATCCAAGCAATGCTGAGGCCATAGTTATGGTTTTGCCATCACTGATGCATTTAAAACAAAGTGAATACCTACTTTCTTCCCTTCCCAGTCAGATGCTGCTCAACTCCCAGTTCCTGTTCCACTGTATTTACTAGTTCTGCAGCTAAAGAATCCTGAAAGACAAAATGTGAACATATAAAATACAGAGTGACGGGTAAAACAACAGAACTCAGAGCATCTTTTGAGGATCAAAATCCTATGTCCAAACAATGGATAATCAAGGACAAGCAAACATCATAGTAAGCCTGGAACGTTCCAGGACCAGGTAATATTGTACCAGGGTATCAGATTTTGTACTCGGGTAAGCTTGGGACGGGCAGGTATCCAGGTACCCAGGTTTTAGTCCATGCCTAAATCACAGTGGTGAAAACTCTTTACATTGAAGTGTGCGGTAGGACAACTTGATGACATGCAAAGTTATTAATCACTAGTCTACTCCACTTCATCCCATACATATACAAGGTTTACCAAAAATACCAACAAAAATGCTTGCCCAAATCCTTTTCGAACACATATTTACTTGCTATACTCGCCTGAAGAAAACCTATTCACTTTTACGCATCTTGTACGCTGAGGTTCTTTTGCTGTGCGACTTGATGATTGATTTGATTGGTTTGATGTTCATGTACCCAGCGATTTGGTCCCTTCAAGAATGAATATGTTTTTTTTCAGTCGACTATAGTTGTGGGACTGTTCTATTTATTTTTAACTGACATTGTAAAATGCTTTGAAATGTTTGAATAACTGTATTTACTTATTTTTCTTGTTCTACTCAAATGTTTAAAGTAAATTGTGCATGTACATAGAAAACAAACACAGAGTGTACATTCAAGCATGCAATTGTGTGTGAACAAATACAGAACATTTCTCTTCCATAAGCAATAGAGAGGTTTTGTGATCATGTAAAACTTGTTTGCCAAAACATCTTAAAGCTATCTTCAGACTTCTGACAATAGAGCAAGAGAAATATGATTCTATGGCAGTCATTCTCAGATGACGAGTAAGTGCCATAATGCGCCATGAAGCCACTTAAACTTCAAACTTAAAGAGATACGGAACTGAATAGAAGGACCAGAAAAAAACCTTTTCTCTTGGGCGACGAAAAAAAAATTATCCTGTTTTACGGACGACCTCTAAAGTAGGGTCGGTCAGTTGAGCAAATTTAAAAAAAAATATTTCCCCCCCCCCCAAAAAAAATACCCAAAAATCGGAAAAAATTGGGAGAAAAAATTTTTTTTACAAAGAAATTGTCTTTAAAAATTTAACCACAAATTTTGGCCAAAAAAAACCCCAGCTTATTTTACATGATTTTGGCAAAACTAAAAAAAACACAAATTTAGGGTCGGTCGGGCCCGTAATACAGGTTTTTTTTTTATTTTTCGTCGCCTTAGCAATGATTTTGGCTATTATGTCTTTTGAGAATTCCTGTCCCAAGGTACGCAGTGCTGTACATGAATCTGCACAAATCTACCACCAGTCACACAAACATGTGATTACACTTTAATTAAGTACATGTAAGTTTACACATAGCTCATCTATAACAACATCGGTTAATAACCTGCAACTATACCACGTTAACAGCCAGCTACCTGGCAAGTTGTGAAGGTTAAAATAAAACTCAAAATTGAAAACAAAAACAACAAAAACACAAAATTGTGCGCATATATTAAATTTACATTCTGACAGTTTGAAACAAAAATCTAGCAATACCACTTCCCTCCATGAAAACCTTCCATATAAAATTTATCAAATTTGAGGTAGATAATCAAAACATAATATGAGTATTCATCATATGTGCAAAATTGTACTTCACTACACGTAACATTATGCTCAATAGCTTGCAATAAACAAAGACTATACACAAACACAATAGGTGGTTTTTATCCTCTATATTTCTGTGTATTGTAGACCCATCTCAATTTGTTATTGCCCACTATAAAAAAAATCACCTTGTTTAGGCTTTCGCCAAGGAAACTCAATTTGGTACTTTGTACCAAGTAAGCTAAAGGAAGCGTATCTTTAACAGGGCTCCAATATGTTTTTAAAATTCAGTTTTCAATACAGGAGGAAGACCGGAGTACCCGGAGAAAAACCTGCGGAAGCGAGCATGGACGGAAAACCAAACGCACATAAAGCGCCGGGCGCGGGAATCAAACCCGGGACCTCATTGGTTCAAGGCAAGGGAACTACCGCTGCGCCAACCCGCTCCCCCATAAAATATCATAATTTCTGAAAGAGAGCTGCTAGGGTTCTAATATGGGTCAACTATGCACTGTAACAGTAAAAGGGGATTAGCATAGATTACAGAGCATAGGTGGTTTAATAGCGTAACATCAAAGTGAGTTCAAGTCATGTTATGACTTATGAATGAGGTCCTTGGACATGATACTTTATCTAAATTGCTTTGTAAACAAACAATATTACCAATAAAGTGCTTTAAAATGGCAATATTACGCACTATACCAGGGTATAGAAAAAAATCAACCTTTCTGGGAACTTATATTATGCTGATGAGAATTTTCTGTGAGATTTATGGCAAAATGCACGAATCGCTCTAAAATTTCGCTTGTTTTTGATAGTAATTTGACAAATTTGGCTCATTTATTTATTGGAACCATTCAATATTGCCAGAAAAAATCATCTGTCGTCAGAAATTTTCGTTATTTTTAATGATTATTATTTGACGTTATATGTATATTTTTTTAAGCTTCCTGATTTTTTTCTGGGACTTCGAACTTTTTTCTGGGAACGGCGCGGCCGCGTTACCGCGGATTTCGAAGGCCTGCACTATACATTGTAAGACAGCTGATCATATCAGGCGACGGTGACCATGCCTCTTTACTACCATATTTGATCGAGTTACCTTCCGCGGTGTCGCTTGTGTAATTTTCATTATGTAAAAATAGTGCATCGAATAAACTTCAAATTACTTTGCTACGAATGGGGTACACACGTGAACCCCAGTGGTTTTGGACTATAAAGTATTAAAAGTATACTATAGGAGCACTTTTGTTATTATTTAAATAAAGGTAAAAATATGATTTCTGTAACATTTTCAATATTAATGCGTAAATAGAAAGACATGTAAAATGTATCCTAAATTTGCGTTTTAGAAATCCCTAGTCAATAAATTTAGTCGCTTCTACTAAATTGCGGCTGCCCCCGCCTGGATCATATATTAGTGGCAACAGAAAAAATGAAAAATGATCCATCTTTGGGAAAAGCACTACATAATAATAAGCATTTATTTTGAAACTGTTTACAGACAAGACAATGTGATAAAGCAATAAATACACCACCTGCTAAACAACACAAAATGACACCAAAAATGTATTACCTGGAAGCCTACTGAAGGCCACGCCTTAAATGGTGATAGACAAGCATTGGAGATACAAGAATTAGAATGCAAAATTCAAAGTCATCAAGTCATGCATTATTCAGATGGAACTTTGTAAAGAGACAAGGGATGTTCAATAAGATTGTGGCTGGAGATAAGCTGTGCCAGTTTTATTAATATGATGAATAGTTAAACCGGGTTGCATGACAGGGGTGTGATTGGCCTTTTGGAAAAAATCCCGGCTGCTGCGAACAATCCTGAAAAACCAGCGTAAATTTGGTCTAGAATGACCCAGATTGGGCTGAAAACAAATAAAATTGTGGACATTTTTGAAAAAAAAATCCTGAAGTCTACACAAAAAATCCTGAAATCAGGAAAAATCTTCAAGAATCACACCCCTGGCATGATTTTTTGGAAAGTTTTAAGTAAAAATCTGCTTTTGTTTCTATTTTGCAGAAACGTAAAACTAGCCTGTTTGAGGTTTCGAAAGTACTTAAAGGAGTAATCTTTGTTTTTTGAATTTTTTTTGGGTGCAGTCAGTGCTTGGGAGGAATATTTTCAACGTTAAAACATGTCAGTCAAGATTTGTTTTTTTTTTCAGTTTTCGAAGTGAAATATCAACTCTCTGAAGTTAAACTGGCAAGTTTTAAGTTTCTGTAATGTCTTTGTATTGTAAAATGTTTTATTTATTTTTTCATGTGAATTATGTGTTACAAAAAAATAAAATAAATAAAAGTCACCAAGGTTCCATGTGCGTCCTTGGTGGGGAAAAAATAATTACAAGAGCAGATCTATATTTGAAACTTTCCAAATATTCATCATTCAAGATGAACCTCATAACATTGATGAAAACTGGATGGCTTATCTCCTACCACAGGCTACAAACTTATTGAATATCGCTCGTATGATTTCCAAATAGCCTTTAATAAAGATGGTGCACAAATTTGATGTCATTTTCATATCAGACATGAAAATTGGATTCCAAATGTGATGAAATTTATGGAATGATAAATTCTGATCAATATGATCAGAATTTGGTTGATCTTTATGTTTTTTAATGTCTAAAAGGGCACTGCCAGACCTTCATGTTTGAGGAGCCCAATTGAGCCAAGAGCTCCTACAGCTCTCATTGACAACATTCAAGGAGTGGGTTTTATTAAGCTCCTCACTTCCATTAAAAAAACTTGCTTCAGATTTGAGCTCCTTGAAACACTCCTCACTAAACTCAGGGGAGTGACAGATAGAGTTCCTGCAATTTACAGAAATGAAGGCCTGCATCACCATTGCATAAAACCAAAAGCATATTCAGAAATGAAAACAAACCAACTATGCAATAATGCAAAGAGGGAATTTATTTTTAGCCCTAACAATTGGTAGCGAGCCACATAAATTTTGCGATTTAGTTCCTCATACATTTGCAAATTTGTTTTCAAATCAATTCAAAATAAAATACAGGATTTGCTTACAAGAAATCATAATTCAACAAATGAGTAGGTTTGTAAATCATGTAAATGGGAAATATTTTGCTTATTGAAAAAAAAAAAAGATGTTCAGGACTATTAGAAAAAAATAATAAAATCATGCAAAATATTTAGCCCATATCTAAACAAAAGCATTGTGATTTGGTGAAATTAACTTACTTTATTATCAAATGGTGACTGATTTGTGAATAAAACATGTGGATAAAAGATTGCTAGGCATAAAACATATGTTTTGTGATATGAAAATGTGTCATTTAAATATTGATATGAAGGTTTTATGATCTAATGCTTTTGTGCAATAAAGCTGAAAACATGTGTTTCTTGAACATGTTCCATATCTTTCTATTATCAGTGAATAATGTAACTGACATACATTGCTGAATTTCATAACAATAAATAACATAAATTAAATTCCAAGTGCAATTCTGCTTATCTTTGTTATCAAACAAACCATGTGACATACAATTTCCATTCTTATTATTTTTAAGTTAAATTTTGAGAAAATATTGAAGAGAACAAAAATTGTGATCGCATCTGATATACACTTGAAAAAGAACCCTGAATCTGCTGAATCTTGAAACTACAGCCAACTCGGTAAAATTGTAATCATAAATGTGTTCAAATGCATGGTATTGCTCAGATAAAGTTAATTCATGTATTGCCCATTTTAACGTGTCTTTTACTCCCTTAAACGCCCATGGGTAGAAATTGTATAAATCAAACAAACATCGAATGATTTAATCCACACTTATTCTTGGTTGCCCTTTTCAAATTGTCCTTTCTCATTTGAATGTCCGTATGTTTGAATTAATATAAAGATCAAATGATATATCGAAACTGATCAGATACCAGATAATGAATAACAAGCCAAGTTTTACAATTTTTCTTTTAATAAATATCATTATGTATCCATTTGTTGAAGTGTGTGCTTATGTTTACTTTGGTGAGAATATCTTAATGTCAAGAGCCATGATAATCTAATCATTTGTTTACCAACCATTTTTGGGGACCAACATAGAAAGGTTTAGTTAAGGGGTGTGCAGTCATAATGACCACTATTTCATACCTGAGTTATAGATCACATACATTTGTCATCAAAACATTTACCATTATGTAAGTCACCTCTTTTGGAAATAATCCATTTGTGATGCCTTTACTTTATTTCTTATGAAACCAAGTTTATAATAAAATTTAATTTGCAGGTCCGCTTTAACTGGGTAAAATGTCAAGAGTCCATTTCTTCACACAACTGATATTCCATGCTTTTCTAAAGTTTCAAAGAGCACAATTTCTAAAATGTAACTTATATACCTAGCTCGAAAAATGAGCACCCCTTCCTGTTTGCCACGTCCAGGGCCAAGTGTCAAACTAGTCGAGACTACTTGGTCCTTACTGTACATATTGACTTAGTCAGCTGATCCCGATGTATACATAAAATAAACATGACCTGACTAAACTTTTCACAGAGTGGCCAAATGTCATAATAACTTGCATTAGCACATGGTTTTGATGGGGAAACTATATGCTATATCAGATATCTCCATGGGGTTTGTGCCTTGTATTAGCTAGTATATCCAAACACAATCACTCAATAGAGAGACATTCATTTACACTTACTTCTTCAGAATAAGGGAGAATGTCTCTTCATTTAAGCAAAGCAGGTGAGACAATGTTTTTCCATAAGCACAATTGTGTCCCACCACGGCAAAAAGAAAATGTTGTCGGCCCCTACATGTTGCTCAATGTAGCATATCTGATGTATACTGGCATATCATTCTGATGTATACTTACCAAAGGAAAGACTGGCAGCGGATTGAGTGAGCTGTATGATGGCACCTTTCCTTGAGGTAAAGACCTCCTGTGAATCTCCTTGACGGCTTGCTGTGATTCAATCAACATCTCATGACATTCATCGTATTTATCTCGTAAGTTTTGCACCTGTCAATAAACCAAACAGATTACATTTTGATGTAGTCAATAAAAAATTATGCTGTGGGGACACGCCACTAAAATTTTCCAAGAACAAACTTAACTTCTCAAAAAAAGTTTGGAAACTTTTTTTAGCCGCCTATATCTCATTTGTTTCAATCTTGTTCATCTATTTGATACATTATTTGATTAGCTAGCAATCTCTTCTTTAAAATGTAACAAGAGCTTGCTTTATGGCTGAGTAATTCCACTTTCTTAGCAGGTAGGTTACAGGCAGCATTTGACAGAATTGAGCAGTATCTGTGTCATCTTGTTGATTATAATGCTATAGGATTAATCAGTGAATGAATGAACTTAGCTTTGTAATAATGGATAACAGTTTGTTTTTGAATAACAAAAGGTGAGGATACGATTAAAAGGTTTACAGTTTATTTAATTAATCCATCTTGTTTGGTACTTCCTCTAAAGTGATCATTTGGTGTTCAATCCAAGATTTATCATGATGAGATTATTAAAACTCATGCATAGACCAACTTTAAGTTGGTTCATCACAAAAGTAAGTTGTAGCAACATTTGATGTTTTAGTGAAACATGGTAACAAAACTTTAAAAATTTCTGTGAAACGGGATGCCAAGGACAGGTGCATACTGAGATTTTAATCGCTATTAATTAAGGTAAGTGAACTTTGTTTTGTTAATGAATACAGACAACTTATTCATTCATTCATTCACTGATTTATCCTATAGCATCATAATCAGCAGGATTGACACAGATACTGCTCAATTTTGTCACACACTGTCTGTGACCCACCTGCTAAGAAGGTGGAATTACTCAGCCATAAAGCAAGCTCTTGTTATAAATTTGGTGTCATTTTAAAGAGGAGATTGTTAGCTAATCAAATAATGCATCAAATAGACAAACAAAATTCAAACACAAGTGATATAAGCGGCTAAAAAAGTTTCCAAACTTATTTTGAGAGGTTTATATAGAGGTCAAATTTGAGAACATTTTTAGAACCAAGTCCATCACAGAAACTCTATATATTTCCAGGGTCCAATATGTGGTCAAAATCCAAACTGTTTGTCTTGGAGCATTGGCCTTTTGCACGGTTTCGCCATTTTGGGGAGAGCCTCGACCTGGCTTGCGAGATGAATGGGAACCACTGAGCTATATAATGGGAACTTACATAATATAACGATTAACAGTTCAATTCCCTCTTTAAAAAACCACTGACCTTGCATGAAGTGAATACATCGTTATGTAACATACTAGTTTAATTGACTGTCAGATCGAGGCTCTCCCCGCAAATGGCAGACCGTGCAAGTAGTGAATAGACCAACTTTAAAACTGTTAAATAAGCTCTGGCTTATAAATACAGTTTGACCCCACATGGGCTCATGTGTGTATCCCTACCAAGTAACAATTATGTGTGAGTTCTATAAGAATCTATGAAAGTATGTGATTACAGTGACCAATTATGTATATGGTGGCATTTCATTAGGTGGGTATGCTAAAAAGGTGGTGTTGTTACATTTTTTCATGGGTTCTCGAACTTATTTTGATGTAAATTCACTATTCCTTGGTCTATTGACTTGTTTAATGTCTCATTTGAATGCTTATACTTTCTGCTATTTGTAGCAGTAATTTGGTCTTCATGGGTTACATAATTTAAGAGAGTCAATGGTTTGAACTCGGCAGTACAAGGGTGGTGGTGCCTAAGGATGCGGTGCCTACGGATGCGGTAGATACCCAAATTGAGACAATATCGCCATTTTGGAAGGTTTGACACTGCTGGAACATTCA